>WBMW01005513.1:382504-456041 GCA_013396635.1 Penelope pileata | reverse complement strand
GAGAGAGAGAGAGAGAGAGAGAGAGAGAGAGAGAGAGAGAGAGAAGGAAAACAAGCTGAACTATTTTTAATGCCAAAAGGCTTGACGGAACCTGATTGAAGCGCTGGGCAAAGTTCCAGTGGTGAAGCATGTGTTTTATACTATCCAGACTGCTTTGCCCTTTCCTTCACATAATGCTAATGAGTAACAAAACAACTTGAAAATCTGAGCTCTGAGGCGTGCAAGAGTTTGGGTTAGTATATTCCAGTCTTAAGAAGGATTATGAATTGTGAACTACAGATCTGCTGAGGTGTGGAGCTGCATTAATGGTTTTATATGTAATACTAAATCACTAGCACTGTACCTGGGATTCTTAACTGTCAGAATACATTTGATTCCCCTCTCAAACAATTAAGACTTTGTATCTACAATCCAGCTGAACACAAAAGAGCAAAGGCAGGTTTTCAGCTATTAAGCTAGACAATGCCTGTATACTTTATCTACACTGTGTAAACAGACTTTTTTCAAAGCTTCAAGAAGGAAATCAACACTGAGTATATTCTTAGAACTTCTTACAAACCAAACAGTATTTTTACATCTTGCCTGCTGAGGAAAGTGCCTAGCACAATTGTTCAAGAATAATTTTCCACTGAGAAATTATACTAAAAAATTGATAATATCCTCATGTAACTATTTTAAGATGACAGTGCTTTCTACTTCAGAATAGAAAGGCCACATAGTTAACTCTTGCAGCATGGTTTGTTCTTCAGTATTAGTACATTTGTTCATGTAAATACTAACATGGATGGATTCTCATCAGGTGGCTAAATCCTATCTATTCTTCTCTTAATCAAATAAATATTTTCATTCTCAATTGAATGAAATTGAAATGACCCAAGTCCATGCTTCTGTTAAAAAGTACAGCCCCTTCTTGACCTTCAGTTGCACATGCCTGCTACTTTTTTCTGTTAGCACTTGCATATTTATCAATGTATATTTATCAACATGCCCAGGGAGCCAAAAAAATAAAATAAAATTAGTCTAATAAATGAAAAACAGATAGTTTTCATCAGGATCATTACCTGATCAGGCTGCTCACAAAGCTCTGTAAGATGAGTATTTACAGCAGAATACCCACTGTATGGGGAGTGAGAATGTGGATATCCCTCGTGGCAGCTGTGTAAATTTATGTTAGCTGAAAATAATCATGAAAATGCACCCTATCATAATTTCCCTTTCCTTCTTCCCTTGAGATATGTTTGTATTTGAAAATTATGACATCAGACCTGGGGAGTTCACCATTATAAAACAAGCAGCTTATATAAGAACATAGTATACATGTAACTTTTTTTACCCCATGGATAGTATTTTTTTTGCTATTTAGATGAATTGTTATAGAATGCAAAACTGATGCACTAGTCCCAAAACACAGATTATCTAATGTTGTTTACAAGACAAATGATGACAGCTAGGATACATAATGCTAATATTTTATTTTAATTTACCAGTGGATATCTGCTGAATGGCTGGCTGCTGTTGGGTCTTCGTAGTTAGTTATTTTAATACAACTTGATATTGCATTTCTGTAAAGTTGACACAAACAGGGAACATTCATAGCACTTTAGGCTCCTAACTTAGTTGATGAAGTGAGAGATAACTCTCTAAATCCCTATAGAGTCAAAGTTAGGGAGAGAATCTTCTCTAGAGCCCAAGTCAATGTAGGCACTTAGCGAGGGTATCGTGAGCGGTCAGAGCAATCTCTCTCTTTCACTTGTGACTTTACAGAGAAAGACTTGATTTAAAGGAAAGAAATTTCAAGTACCAGCTTGACTTTATCATGTTAATAAAAATAACAAATGATGTATCTCAGACCTTAGCAGAATGAATTGCATAGTCTCTGGCTTTGTACTTGATTTGTTTGTAGGGACTGGATGGAAATGCAATATGACAGAGAGATACTCATAAATCATAGGAATTAAGCCTAAGGAGGAGAAGTCTTGCTTTTTGATTGAACAAGCTATATGAAGGAAAATGGAATTTCCAGAAATCTAAGACCAAATTACCTTGGGACAAAGTAATCATTTTATCAAGAAAGATTCTTCTCTAGCCTTTGACCAGCATCTCGGTATTGAAAAAAGGCCTCTAGCCAGCAGCATTGTGGCAGCACTTCCCGGCTTTTTGAATGTAGTTCTAGGTCAGCGAGAATCCTGAGATTACAGTCTTAAAAGTCGGCCAACACTTGGCTATGCTTTGTATATTCTTTCTTTTTACTATTTTTGTCTTGTGTTCTTTATTAGCTAAGAGATGGACATGGCTTTTGTCCTCTCATTACAGAGCATGAAAATGCCTTGTATGTTGATATGTCCGAATAGTTCTATAATATCTACACAACGAAGAAGCATTCTTTAAGCATTCTTTAAGCAATCTCACAAAAACACTCAGTAAAATGGCTCCTATGTTCTTGGTTGAACATTTCTAAATATATTGATCTGTCAGCTGCTGTATTTCCAGTAATTAGAGTGTTCTTTTAAGACACTTTATGTAGTATTTCTACCATGAGGGAAAATGAAGGAAGGGTTAGTCTTCACAATATAAACTCAAGAGCAGAACCCTTCTAGTAGTTTCTGATTCTGTAGTTCCAAAAGAAGACACTAGTTTGATTTTAGCAGCAAAATATTCAGTCATTCTCAGTTTATGTTCCGTTGACTCAATTAAAATGATTTTTTCAGGCTTTTTAACTCTGAACAGAGTTAAGACTCGTTTTCCTGCTCTGCTGAAAGTGTGCATGAAGCTTTCTTTTCTCTTTCGTTACACTGGCTGAAGACCAAACATTATCTTAAAGTAGATATGAATATATATTTAAGCTATGTATACCTAAAAAGCAAAAGTTGTGGATGCTAGCGGCATTTGTATTTCACATACAACCAATTGCCTCAGGCCACTAGAGGCTACTGCAGGCTAGTAGTAATACAAATTTTCCAGATTATTCTGACATTTATTATTTAAAAAGAGAGGACATGAAGAGAGGAGTTAACACACCTAATATGTTGAAGTAACTTGAAAATAAATAAAATTAAGGATTTGTGTCTATGAAGAGGGTGTTTTTGTCCACTCCAACGGATTTCTGTCAAAAGTCTGAACACTGGTATGACTTGTTTTGTAATAAAAATGGATTAATCTAATTTTGAATCACCGGGGTCTTGACGTCTTAGAGAAAAATTCAGAATTTCTTTTTTCTTAACCAGCAGAATCTCACAAAACTTTCTGCTTTATTCCCAAATAAGTTTCAAAACTTTCCATGGGGTTTGATTAATATTTTAAGCCAAGACAAATGATATTAGACTAGAACTGGAACCCTTCACGTCTATTTTATTTTCCCTCTCGTTTTAATAAAAGTCACAGACACTCAGGTTTGTATGTCCTCTGTACAGTTTATACATTTTTTTGTTTTACTTTGGATATTTCTGGCACTAATATAACTTGCTATTTACAAAGAAAACATGCAGTTACACTAAGTAAACATGTACTGACCTAAGAAGGTTGAGCATTATTTCTAATTCATTTGGCATGAATATTCCTCCTTTCTTAGAGCTGGATAATAGTTTATAACAAACAAAAAGTGAGGAAACCTGTAATTACAATTTGGATACTCTCATCTCCCTGGAAGTATTTGGATACTCCCTGGAAGTATTCAAAGCGAGGCTGGATGGGGCTTTGAGCAACCTGGTCTAGTGGGATGCGTCCTTGCCCATGGCAGGGGGGTTGGAATAAGATGGTCTCTAAGGTCCCTTCCAACCTGAACCATTCTATGGTTCTATGATCTACAGTATGATCTCAGGCCTTTGGGAAAGTGAATAAAAAGTATAATATAAAAGTAGTCATCACCAGTATTATACAGAACTGTTCAATTCGGGAGATGTATTTAACACTAGCTTTAAAGGTAATTTTTTAATTGAGAGATGAGCAAAATGTAAAGCAAAATTAAAGAGCGTATGGCAAGAAATGAGTAGGATCTTGAAAGCTAAAGAATTAACATCAAGTGATTGCTTTAGATTTATTAGTTAATTGATAATTGATAATTATTGATATTGATTGATTCAATAAAACACAACAGATTTGAATAAATAGAAGGATAGAAAGGAGGGTTTTTTTCACCTCAAGATGGCTTTATCTTATCGTGCATTATTTCCCACTTTCCAAATAGGATTATTTTGCCAGTTAGCCTACAAGTAAAATTTAAGCTATGGATCTTAGCAACATCATGAAACAGAATAGGAATAAAGCTGAGCTACAGCTTGCAAATTTGGGATTTGCTGCTTGCATGAGGACTTGTCAGTAATTAATAGCTTCCAAGGAGCTGCATTCTCCCTCCTGATGAACTACAGCTAGCACAGGGCATTGAGAAACGCATTGAAGCTCATAGCCCAAGCTCTGGTCTGCAGGAACAGACACTTCATGGTGCTCTGTCCACTTTGGGCTGCAGGAGCAGACAGGTGCAGAGAGGTGGATATGGCATGCTACTGGCAGCATTAGTCTGGAGAAGATCCAGAGACAGCCAATGGCTGAGCTCTTCAGCTCTGGAGCACAGGAAGTTCCACACCAACATGAGAAAGAACTTCTTCATAGTACAGGGAGCACTAGAATAGGCTGCCCAGGGAGGTTGTGGAATCTCCTTCTCTGGAGATATTCAAGACCCACCTGGACGCCTATCTGTGCAACCTGCTGTAGGGAACCTGCTCTGGCAGGGGGGTTGGACTCGATGATCTCTCAAGGTCCCTTCCAACCCCTAGAACTCTGTAATTGTGATTCACGATCCAAATGGAAACATTCTACCAAAAGGAACAGATGTTAGTGGTGCAGCATATTCAAAACAAAGGCTCTATCTGAATCTTAGTCAAGTTTTGAGTTACACATAGGACAATAATGAACTGTCAGTCTTCAGGGCAGAAAAATAATCCTGGAGTTTAACTGATTTTCAGAGATCAATGAACTGTCATTTTAGTGTCCTTAATGAGGGTCATGCATCATAATATCTCTGTTCCTATGAATGAAAAAACACTGAGGGAAAAAGGAATTGCATAACATTTTACTAGCAAGGAGTATGGCTTTAAACCATCGTTCATATAAGTTACAGAAAAAAATTTCATAAGGGCTTTCCAAGCACCTTGACACTACTGTGGAGCAAAGAAACAAGCATAATATTGACGCACCTCATTCATTGAGAAAAAGCAGTGGTCTGCTGCTCTCTTGGACTCTCACACTCAAATCTTTTGGTGGACTAGGCTGGGCTAATGTCCTATTGCCATTGTAATGAATGTTCTGAAGTGTGTTAGACTGTATGTTGTAATTATATTTATATTAATATAATATGTAGGTTGCTCCAAAAGTAATGCCTCCTGTCTATTTCTATGGAAACTACAACAGCTACAAAGAGCACAAAAGCATTATTTGATAGAGCAAATTCTCAGCTACAAAACACCATTTTTCAACACAGTCACCACCATTAGCTATGCATTTTCACCAGCCATAAGCAAGAGCCTGCATGCCACGCTCATAAAAATCTGCACCAGCAGAAGTGACCACTGTCACTGTCACCACTGCTGAAACCCACCACCAGCCCTAACTGTGCTCACATCCACTGTTTGGTCTCCATAAACGTTCAGCAAGCATCGATGAAAGTCAATGGGTGCCATTTTTTCGGCATGGAGGAATTCAATTCCACACCTTTGGTTCATCTGAAATTCCATGTCAGACGCCATTGTGTCAGAGTGCCCCTCTGCTGCCATCTGTCACACAGCAACAACATGGAACAGAATATCAGGGGGAAGGTTCAACCTCTGTTGCCGTGTCGCTAACATTCACCTCTGACACAATGGACCAACATAATCAAATAGGAGGAATTACTTTCAGAGCAGCCCCCGTATATTTTGTACTATATATAAAATATAAGCTCATATACATATGTATATGAACAACTATATACATAGGCTTTTTTTCCCAAAGGAAAACTAAGTTCATGAAAAAAGTCTCCCAGAGAATGAGACAGAATGGCATAGGCAGCAAGCTCATAAGGGCCAGGAACAGTATCAGAACTACTCAAGTGTCTGCCCTGTGCCTCAGTCAGGGCACGCCCACAGAAGAGTCCTTTCAAAATGAAAATTTTTCTTGCATTGAACTAGAAAATCATCTATGAAAGTCACTATTATGCAGTAAAATTCAGTCACAGGACAAAGAAAGAATTTTTCAGGATGAATTTGTGATTTAGTTTGAAAATTTGTGCATCTTGTCATTTCAATTTATATTCAGTTCTGTTCTGTTCTGCAAATGCTTTAGTAGGTCACTCATTACAATTAATCTTGAGGGAAAAGGACATATATAATGGTTTGCACTTCTGTTTCAGACAAAAAGCTGCCTGCAAAAGTTGTATTTGTGATGCATACGTATTCTGTACAACTCCAGTGCAACAGAGATGAGACATACTTCTACAAGAAAGAGGAGCTTGGTCATTGGATAAAAAGAACATGACATTACCTTAAAACAAGAAAAATAAGTAAAGTATGTGGAAGGATTAAACCATAAGGAGAAATAATCCAGGAAAAAAAAACCACAAATTTATACTTTTTATAAGTTTTCTTTGTTAAATATAAGCAGAACTTATATTTCTGTAATTCTATTTTAAAGTACTAATTTCAGAGACATTAAGTATAAATTGTGTCTTTTGATTTCAGATACTCAACGTAAGTTGCACATGGAAATTAGCAAGAAAATGAGGCTGAAGGGAAATGTGATATCAAAGATCTAGTGTACTATAGCATGAAACCAGAGGGGTTCTTGTTTGTTCATATCGGTTAGCGATAATAAGATTCTATTCTATGGTTTTCTTTTTCTTTATGTGAATTTTCTTCATATGAAACTCGAAATGCAGTTTTCAACACAGGGGAATGATAGAAGCATTTCATTCTATTTCGTTCGTTTCCAATGTCTGCCTTTATTCTGTAAAACTCTAGTACAAACGTCACTTTGAAATGCAACTGTTAGCCCATAACTTATGTCCTGCTGTCCTTACAGTGCTCTAAGCATCCTGAAACCCTTTGCTGAAGAGGAACAAGCTTAAGCATCTATCTGAACGATTTTTCAAGTTGGGATAAATTCAGACAAAATCTGTTATAGGTTCCTGAAGGCTAATTTGTAGTACATTTGAGAAGTAACATTCATATTATACACAGAAAACAGATCTAATTTGAAAGCTTACTGACAGTACAATCTTTGAGATGTTGTGTCAAAATAGCAATAATTTTAACAGGTAAAACTGGAGGGCTACTGTTATTGACCTTCAGTCTTTAAGTACACTACCTTGAGTCTTGATAGAACGCAAGTATGTCAAAAGACAATTGCCAGTGTTAGCGCTGAGCATTTCAACTGAAGATCACAAGAAAGAATGTAGTGATAACTCTGATTTCAAGCACTTTAATAACTAAATCTAAAAGACTTGTATAATCATTCATTTTAGGGTTGGAATAGAGGTGAAAAAATCAAAATAAAATGCCTTAGTCATAATTCATCCAAATGACAAATGTAAAACAGATTCAAAACATTATATTCATTTATTTTTGGTGTTATGGAAAGAGACTTCCAAACTGGAGAGGCTCCTGGTACAGCAGCTACGACAATCATATAAATCATGGACATATTAATAACTGTAACTGCATATTCAGCCACTAAGAGTAGCTCATATTTTAAGAGGCAACAAACGGGTTTCAGTGTTGCAATTTTCAGAAAGAACATGTTTCTCAAAGCCACTAATGACTTTTGAAATTCAGATTATATGTGTTTATATTCATACTATACAGTTAAAATTTATACACTTACGCAGAAAATGTTATCAAAAAAGGTATGTGAACTGGCTTTTAATGACAGTTGATTAAGAGTTAGATATTTATATTCAGAAATTACTTAATTTTCACTGGTGTAGACCTCTATGTATAACTTCAGGCAACTATTTCAAGAAGTCTTATCCATCATTCAAAAAAGCTCACCACATCCACTTAATGATTCTTTAATCCATGAAAGGACTGAGGAGAAAAGCTTTTACTACATAATGCAGTAAAGAAGAAGAAAGAATTTGTAAAATTCTTCCACATTCAAAAGACATGCAATAAAAGTTCCTGCTGAGATGGTGGCTGCCAATCCACATTGGTTTTCTAATGTCGTTCTCCAGCCTCTACTCACATTCAAATAGCTTTCAGACTTCACCATTGCAAATAATGGCATTGGTGATGTCAGTTTGGGAATTTTGATGTGCTGATACCTTGGTGGTGAAAACAGTGGCAAAATTGATCTTCACATGGCATTTTTGTTTATCACCTTGTAAGTCAGTACGCCTCATCACACAAATGCTATGTACACCCCCACAAAAAACTTTTGGATCTGAAAAAAAGTATCAGTGCCAGAAAACAACCTGTTACAATATTCACTGACTAAATCCCCTGCATTTATTACAATTAATGAAAAAATATGAATACAAGGCAATGTGCCATGATAACACTGGAGAGGGGAGGGGAAGTGGCATGTATTAGTCACTGAGGTCCTTTGTTAAAAACAGAGAAATGAGGAAACTGAAGCTGCTGCTTGCATGCGATTTGCTAATTAAATAAAAACTCACAGAGAGGCAAAAAATGAAAAGCAATATGATGTTATTGCAGAAAAATATACAGTAATAAAGAAACCTTTTCTTAACAGTGTTTCTTATTTACATAGTTAGATCAATGTAAAGGAATTCTTAGTAATTGGTATGAAGATGTTACTCTATATTATCTGTTTTCAGATATAGTTTCTAACCCAATAGGAAGAGTGAAACTTTAATCACAGTCAGCTGAGTTCAGCCCAATGCAGAAAGAGTATTTCATAACTAATTCTGTTGGCTCATTCTGGAAACCTGATTAAATAGGTCCACTAAAACATCACTTGCCCTTATCAAGGCTGAAGTCCCACACTGCATATTCCCAAATCACTAATATTTTCAATGGTTTGTTAGATGATCAAAGCTCCTCTATACCTCTTAAAATCCATTTCTGGGTTCTTTAATCTACTTTTTACTTCCTCAGAGCAAATCTCTCTCTTTAATTGCAAAGAAATTCACAATATCCTGAATTTCTCATACTGTAAAAATCTGTTCTATTTAGTCAGTTTTCAAGAATATTTTAGCATTACCTCAATTTATTCAAATACCATTATGAATATTGAATGCCAATACTCCTTTTTCAAATATCATTGTTAGTGATAGTGTCTAAAATAAAAAAACTATTTTTGTGCATTTTCTAGTTAGTTTGTACTGTCTCATTTTCCATGGTTTGATCCAAGTAATCACATTCCTCAGCATTGCTTAACTTAATCTGTAGCTTTCAAAATATTTTTATTGTTTATAATTTATTTTCATGCCCTATTAATCTTGAAAGTTACTTTATATATATGCACACACCTCAAAACTGTTTACTGGTTTTCAGATTCAGTTCAAGAGTTTTCATGCTTTGAGAAGATGGCACAGTCTTCTCTGGCCCTGTTACTTGGAAATGCTTAAGAACACTTTTTCCTACAGAATATAAATTCCTTCATCATTTTCCAATTGCTTTGTGTGTCAGTGGGTGGATTTGGTTTTCTGGAGAGTCTTCCAGAATGTGGGAAGTTTGTGGTTTGTGTAGATCGTCTGGAAAAATCAATGTGGCAGAATAGTTACAAAGGTCCTTGAGGCTGAAAGGAAGCCTTATGGCAAGACATGAGCTAGAGCAGTACCAATGCTCACTTTAAGGACTTTGGGGTCTAAAGTGGCCTTGGAACAGCTTGAATACCAGAAATTACGTGTCGTTTACAGACATATTTTCTACTTTTTTCCCCAGCTGTGCTGAGCACAGCTGAGACTATTTTCCAAGGAATCTGAGTAACAGATTTCTCTAAATTGAAGATGATGTCACTGCTTCTGTCTATTGTCTCTGGATGGAGCACAATTTTCAGAAATTATTATTTAAGATCACTCAGTGAATACTTCATCTAAATATCACTTGTTTGCAAACTCTCCATAGGTTCTATGTGATTCAGAATTTAGTCTTTATTCCTTAATTTCTGCTTTCACTCAAACTTTTCCTTTTTGTCACATTCCCATTTTTTTCACTAAAGTTAATTTTGGACACTGGCCTAGTATAGTTATTTATAAAACCTGTCTTTTAAGAAGTCCACAGATGACATATACTAAAAAAAGTCCATAGCTAAATTCACAAAGGACAAATATAGAAGTGTTTTTCCCTTTTGTTTCCTCTAACGCTTGTTAATAAGTCCTTTTCCTTAATAACCATGAACAACAGTGTACATGTGTTACACACTGAGTTAGATAGCTAATCAGTTTTTTCACATTACTCTAATGCCTCTTATGCTAGCATTTCTCTTTCAAAGCTCTTACTAAAAAAATTCTGTGACAAGTAGTATTTTCAAAAAGGAATAGTTGTTAGGATACCCATGCCAGCTGCAGGCAGTAACGTTCAAACATGCTATGGTTTTGATGTCTGCTTGATTTATACACCTTTCCTGAAGGTCTCTACCTCTTGCACAGCAAATAAGCAAGGTTTCTGGTGTTGTTGTTTCACTTAAGAGTGGTAATCATGAGTCAGAGGGCAAGCACAAACCAATCACAAGCAGTATGATTACTGTATAATTACTGATTTTCTAACAAACAGGCTTCAGATTTGCTCTCTTGAAACAGAAGAGCATGGTTTAAATAAACACATGCAACTAAACATTAGTTATTCACGTAAAAGTAAGGAGCAAATTCTCTCAGCGTTATGACTGATCTGTTCTGTGAGTAAAATCAACGTAACAAGTTTTTTGTTTACTTTGCGTCTGCTATTCTACAGTTTTGAAAGTAAATGTTGTGTAAGTAAAGCATAAGTATTAAGAGGGTTGGTTTTTGCTATCGATGCTGGAAAAGAATATGCTAAAAGAGGGTATAATTACAAACAGAGATGGTGTCTGTGCTATAGGTCTTGAAAACAGAAGTGGCTGGTATAATTAAATGTAGCATTTGTTCACTGGAAAAAATCAGGGGCTATCCAAAGCAGAGCACAAAGCATGCCAGGGTAGCAGACAGTTGACTGCAGGCCAACTGGGCCCACCCAAACACAGATTTTGCAAGTGGAAGATGAGTCACAGATTAGTTACACAACTTGAATTTGCATACTGGCCCAAAAGAAAGAGTGAGAGAGACTTGGAAAACAGCTTACAAATACAGAAGCAAAGCCAGCACAACTAGGAGTTAAATTAAAGCTTTCATCACAAAGCACTGGGGGGAGAGAGAATATAAAATTTCAGAGTCACATGGGGACTAACCTACAGTCATCTAGTGATACTAAAGAGAGAAAATTAGGGGGTAGCGATTCAGCAGGACAGCCCAGTGGGAGCTGTGTGGGCTCCAGCAGAACACCTCCAGGATTACTAGAACAGCATGTCTAGCAGCAGCTCGCTGCGTCCTTGGAGAATATGCTTGTAATGTGTCACTGCCTGACACAGCGGGCTGTCAGACAGAAGGACATGGTGTGCCTCCCTCTCTCTCCAGGTTTTTTTGGGAATCTGACAGAGCTGTTCGTTCTGGCCCAGAACAGCTCAGCAGTTATTAACTCTGACTGGTGCATGCCTGCAAGGAGATTTCAGTTCCATGCCTTGCTACCGTCTTTGGGCATACCTGTGCAGAACCAGGTACAGTTGCACGTGTCAGTTTCTACTGGATTAAAAATAGACACTTATTTGCTCTTTTTTTTTCCTCCCTGTAAGAAGTATCACAGATAATTTATAATTTTTTTTTGGTAAAAAGTCTATTGTTATCATAGAAAAAACATATTTAAAAAAAAATAATAAATCAATCAGATCTACAAATTAGCATTCTTTGCAGGGAGCAAGTGTTCAGTGGCCTGATCAGTACTGTGCCCAAATGTATATTACTGCTCCACTAAGAATTTTTTCTGAACCCCATATTCACAAAGGTAAAGTGAGAAGACATTCATTTTTAAGTCCTATAGCTGAAACATATGTAGTGTATTTTTACTTTCTACATATTTATTATTTTTACATTATACCACAGTGCCACTGGATGTTTTATAACTGTTGTGATGAGAGAAAAAACTGCAGCTATATATTTATTTAAATAAATGTCTTTTTCTAGATCCAAGGACTTTTTGTTACTATTTGGTAAGTTGGTTTGTTTTTTTCTTTGTTTAATTTTGAATTAGTTGACATTGTCTTAATAATCAGTCTAATTTATATTGTAAAGTAAAAAATTTCATGAAATTTTTAAACTACAGATTCTGTTTTTTCTGAATGAGGATATTTCTATTTTTTACTTATATTGAAATTTTTAAGTTGTGATATTTCTTGTAAAATGAAAAACTTATGTTTTTCTACAGTTCCATTCATAAAAGAATGATGCAGTAACTGAGTGATATAGGTCACAAAAAAAACAATAACAACCATGCAAAGAGTGCCAGCTATTTCAGCTCAACTCATTTACAGTTTTCTACCTTTTACTTTGCTGGTCCCCAGTTTGAATTCATGACAAATACCATTGGTTAGACCTATACGTCTAACAAGGGAGGAAAAAAATGATACCTGCTCCAGGCATAATTTGAATTTGGATTTGAAATGAGTGAACATCGGTTAACCCTACCAGAGTTTCTTAACACGGCACTATCGAGGCACTCCCCTGTCACTCTAGTGATATCAGACATGGTGCAGTGTGGTACACATGTGGTTTTTCCCTGTTGTTTCTGTCAGTGAAATACGTTTCAAAGATTTCCATATTACAGATTGTATTAATTATTCATTAAATAATTTCTATGAACAATTCTTGGTATCTCAGTCATTTTCCGTTTTGACTGGACTTGAGTCACAAGCATTCTTGATTAAGTAACAGTGTCTCTTAGTATCAGCTGTTTGGAATAAGCGTGAATCTGAATTAGAAATTCACTCTCCATTACTGCTGTATGATATTTCTTTAATTAAAAATTTGATGAACAAAGGCACTTGTTCCTGGAAATGAAAAAAAATTAAGTATCCCCACGGTGCACATTCAGACTGCTGTTGTGCTGATTCTTTAAGTATTTGTCCACTTCTTGAGTTCAGAATTCTAACCATTAACATTTTCTATGTACAAATAGTAACAGATTCTGCATAGCTTTTTCTATATAAAACAAGATTTAGGAAAATAAATCTATTTGTTAGACTCATGAAAATATCTGAAAAGTGGCAAGAACTAAATGGTGTCACACACTTATATGACATGCTAAATTTTGAAAAAAAATGATTTGATTACTGCATGGTAGTTGTTATGATTTCNGTTAGACAAGTATATTTGTGTTTAAACTTTTATTTAAATTTTTTTTTTTTTTTTTTTTTACTTGAAAAGACTTACTGTTCTTATTCACTTTGGATATTTTATCATGTACTTTATTTGACTTGTAATACAAATAATCAGGTCACAGAGCTACACGACGAAAGAGTCTTGTTAAATAATATGTATGCCACATGAGAAAAATAAAGATGTTACAAATGAGGAGAGTCGTGGCACCGTGTACATCAATACTACTAGGCTTGGCAATACACGAAGAAAACAGCAATCTTACCCTCACTGCGTGGAACAATGACTGAATTAACCCCAATCCAAGATTACCAGTAAGGCACGTTATCAGAAATTTTTAAATAACTGTACGGTAGACATCAAAGAGCATGCATGGGATGAACGTATCCTAAGAGTCAAAATAAGTTGCAATTATAACTGATGCATAGTCCTTATGCTTTCCAGGATTAAATGAGATGAGTTGCAGAGTGTGTATGGTTGTTACAGCGTACGTTTGAACCTGTCTCTGATCTTTATTCTCCTGTCGTGTAACATAGCACTAGAATTCTGTACTGTGTGTACTTTCAACTGGAGGAAAATTGTTCTTCATTACAGGTTTGAATTTTTTTTTTTTTTGATTGAAGGACGTTGCTATTCTGCACCAGCAAAAGGTCTCATCAGCATTCTAGAAATCCAAATAAAAAATATGAACCTGGGGCCATACAAAGTAGTGATATAGACAAGATCGCAGGAATTATGTC
Organism: Penelope pileata; assembly: GCA_013396635.1. Taxonomy (NCBI): domain Eukaryota; kingdom Metazoa; phylum Chordata; class Aves; order Galliformes; family Cracidae; genus Penelope; species Penelope pileata. The sequence continues at coordinate 441,929 of WBMW01005513.1, read as the reverse complement.
CTACATGATGAGAAACGTTTGAAAGCCTACTATGAATTAGGATTGTCTTATAGTAAATGCAAAATTATTACACTTCCTACAGTGGCCTTCAATATAAGACCATAATCTTATAAAATCTTCATAAAGTTTTGCAGTAAACTTTCAGCAAAACAATTAATTTGTTGGGAAAATTATATTTGAATTGCCTCAGCTATTCATTTTGGTAAAGATGTGCTAAGGAATACTCAATATAAGAAAGAGCTAAGGAAGGACTAAGGATTTCTACCAGCACAGTTACAGCTCAGTCATGCTAACTAAATCAGAGGACAACAAAAGCCTTCAGTGCTGATAAGGACTGTGATGGTCTAGCTAAGAAAATCCCTTACAGAGTCTCTCAGAAGAGGGCTGTATAAATAAAAACCCCACACTTCAGAAGCAATACCTACTTTTCCCTCCATACGCCTCATCAAAAGTTAATAAGCAGATGCTGTCTCTGTAGGAGGTTTCGCTGAAGGAATAAGTGACCAGCCATTCCTGTATATTCCCGAATCACTGGTTTGATAGTATGCACTGAATCCTTCGAAAAATTTAGGCCAATCACATCAACTGTTACACTCCCAAGCTGTATGCTCTCACTCTGTACAAACACTCAAGGTAGAGAAGAAACAGTGCTAGATTAATTAGGATTCTTCCTTCTTTAACAAGCATCCCAAATCCTTCCCCACCTCCCTTTCCCAGTGATATAGGGAAAAGATCAATGTTGTGGACGTGGCCTTATATGTATAGTTTCTCAGCACTTGGATGATCAAAGATGCATCAAGGCCTGACTGTTCTGGACCATCACACTAACTGCCAAGTGCTCATTTTTATTTGATGTCACTATTGTTATGATGGCTGGATAATATCCTCTGTGTCTCCACAGGCATATTTCTTATACATATGAAACTCGTGAAAATTTGTATAAACTTATGAAAGGAGCTTCTTTTGGACTTTACCTTAGAAAACCTTGCTATTCAGTGAGCATGCGAGGATATCAAGATCTCACTTCAATATCACTTAGTTTTGTCTCCCAAAGGAGACAACAACCACTTACAAGAATGGTCTCTCTGACCTTGGAGGAGAAAGAAGGGTTGCAACGTTCCAAATGTAATGCCAAAATCCAGAGGGGTAGATTTGTCACCTTCTTGTCCATGAAGACAAAGACAAGATGAACTTGGCTTGGCATCTTTCGTAGTCTTTAAAGCACTTACCCATCTGCACTTAGCTTGATTGCTATTCCCAACAGAGTACTGTGAAACTATTCAGATAAAATATTTAGAAGTGTAGATCTGGTAATTTTATATTGTGAGTTATGGAATGTTAGTTTAGGTTCTACCTTTTATTAAACTCCAGGGTTCTCCTGCTGTCCCTATGGACATTATATTGCACCAAAATAAAACTAATGCTTTGAACTGGGAGGTGTATTTCTCACGACTTGGTAATACAAATGTTTAATTCTCGGTCCTCTTACCACTGATTAAACCTCCAAAGACTACAGCAGAATTCCTGCTTCACTGCTAGAGAAGAAAACCAGCACAGTTTGTACCAAAGAGATCACTTGGAGAATGTACGTAAGGTTACTGCATTTATGAATAAAGAAAAGCATTATCATTTTTAATAGGAATTAAACAGCTAGAGGGAGAAGTAAGGCAATGCTGTGATCAGTGCAAAGGAAAACAATCTAACTGTTTTAATTAACTGTATTTTAATAGCTTTAGTTATAATTGAATAATTTAAATACCAAGGGAAATTGTTAAATCTCCTAAAAGCTTTCTTTTTATTTACATTTAAAATACAGTTCATGGGGAAGGGATGGTGCTGTGAAGGCTTAAAATAAATGGGTGGGGGAAATCTTACTAATTTCTTCAGCTGCTGGACTAGCAGAACATATTAGAGGATCTTAATCATTTCTCTCTACAGGAGCTCCAATCCAAATCCTAATATATTTTCTACTTTTTCCCCCACATCCTCAAAATATTATGCGATCTCTAGTGCTATTGCCCTTGACAGTTATAACTATAAAACGCACAGGAAGATAGATGTGAAGCAAGGATAATCTAATCATTTTTTTTTTTAAAAAAAAAAGTATGCACCAGTGAAGAAGATCACTGCTGAAATTAAAACTATTGGTCAATGCAGAGTTTCATTTAGGCAGATTACAATAAACTGATGCACACGTTTCTCTTATATGTGAAAACCAATACTACTCCTAAGAAAAGCACTTCTCTACTGTGCTTTTTCTTATTGCCTTTAATGCTGGAGTTGATTAACATATGGGTACAACACCATAGAGCTCCAGTTTTACAGTTAATCTATTATGAGGCTGACTTTGCATCTTCACAGCTTCACTTAGGCACATTACACTAGTTTAGGTGACAAGGGCCATGTTTCTATCACTCCATCAGTCTCTGAGACGTACTGCAGCACCCATGAGCCCAATGTCCTGCCTGTGGTAGAGGCCAAAGGCAATAGAAAAGCAGAGTAAGCATGCAGTGATGTGTCTATGGTAAAATGTCCTGGCATGCAGCAATTTTCACAGTTTAGGGACTCTATGAGTTAGGGAAAGTATTTCCATGTTTAAATAATACAAAACAAGAGTTTTCTTCCACTAATGTGTCTACAAAGCACATTAAGATTATGTAAGCTCTTAATGTCCAAAGCACCCTGCAGTGAAGCTTCTGGCATTTCTCTTGTATAAAAAAACACCGTATTTTGATTTTTTGACCCTGACGTTACTTGAGGCTACTTAGCTCTTGTATTAGGAGACAGTAAAAGATAGTCTTCTAGTCATTTGTTGGGACTTAATAGACCTCTGTCATACTGTTCCTCACAATTTCTTTTCCAAACTGAAGAATGCTAGCCTATTCAACCTTTTTTGAAAGCTGTTCCAGACTTTCTATCATCCCTTCACAAACCTCTACTTCTCTAGTTCTAAGATCTTTTTAAAAATAGAGAATCTGTAACAGCCTACAGTATTCTGTTCATAGATTTTTTACCTCAAAAAATGTTTATTTTCTGATTTCTCTGGTTTTTTCTTCCCCCCTCCAGATTTTATGTAAACTACAGAATGCATTACATATGTATAGTGCTTGGTAAATACAGAGAAACAGCTGTAGGTAACACTGTCAGAAAATAATTAAAATATATGTATACATTAAAAAAACCCTCTATATTCTTCATCAAAATGTGTAAGCCTAAAAACAGAAACCTCAGGAACACATCTAATTACTTTTTCTTACCAGGTAAGATTAGTAACAGTCTTGACTGAATGGGATTTTTGACTAAATGGGATTTCAGGGAGAATAGGGTGTTACTCAATGAAATCATTTACTGAGTATTCAAAAATCTTGATCCAAACATCACTCTATAAATTTCGATAGACTCAGATTTCTAATTCTGGCTCACATGTTTCTGGAAATATAAAAACAATATTGAATCTCAATGTTATTTTTTTACTGGGTGACTGAAATGCATTAGGTGTCTCACAGGCAAGTAAAGATTGGATTCTCTCTCAAAATGCTTCCAAGCTAAACATGCAAATTTGATTAAGAGCTTGGAGGGTGGGATCCAATATGAAAACAAGATGATCAGTCCAGTGTGGTTGACATTTTTCGTTGGAGAATGTTTGGCAATAATGTAAAATTTAAAATTCATTTCTACATGTTCTCAGATCTTTGACTCCTACAGACATCAGCTCCTCATAATCATCAAGTTTAATGTTATTCTCCATTTTAGTTTTCTTTTCCTTATCGTTGGAAAGGGTCGGAGTCATGACACAACACCTTGCTGTAGCATTGCCATGTTTGAGTAAAACCAGGGAGCGGGACTACTTTTTTCCCCAAAGAAAACAAGCTGAAAAGTTCCACAGCTTGGATCTCTTACAGGATGCCAGATCATGACTGCCCCACTGAATATTTAATTTACCTTTTATGCCTTGCTGTTACTGAAACACCAAATAAGAGAAATTATAACACGCTTCAAAAAAAAAAAAAAAAAAAAGCAGAATCAAGAAAAATACTTGAGTTATTTGTACATATTATAATGATCAAAATTTCATTTCTATTTCTGTTTCATGTTTAATAAGATATTTTCCGTGTAAATTCTGAATTCTAGCTGGTAAGAATGCACTCCTGGTATCTATCTTTAAATTACAAATTCATTCAGAACGTAATTGTTTGTCTTCTAATTCAAAGTCACGCCTTATTTCTGACAGGAAGAGAGAAGGCTGACAAGTGAGAATTATTATAATTTGATTGTAAAGTACATGACGTAAAAAGAATCCATTTTGCAAAGCTGCAACCCGCTACCTTAGTGATTAAAGTTCTACTATCTTCTCTTTCTTCTGCTCCTTCAAGCTGCTTTGGGTGTCAAACATTACTCTTGTTGGAGATCTAGACTAATCGCCAGCGACACATCTGGTAGGTGTGGGTGGCGCTCACTAGAATATGCTCTCCAATTAATCATCTGCCAAGGTTCTGACAATATAAATGCTTATTTTCGTTATCAATCACTTGCTATCTGCCACTTCAAGTGCACATCCTCCAAGGAATGGCTTCAATCCAAACTGACATCTGAGTTACAGTCAAGCATGATGCCAGTCTTTGGTTACTAAAAAGAAAGTGCACGTGTATAAGTGGAAAACAGAAATAACTATTTACAATACAGAAATAGCACCAAAGGTGAGCACAGCCAAAAGAAGGGGAGTGTAATTGGTTACACAAATAGAAGGTTTGAAAGCAAAAGAGCAGGAGACAAAAAGACTAAGGATAAACAGCAGCAGCAGCCTGAAAAGCCTAGCTAGGGACAGTTTAAGAGAGTTCCATTTATCAGCATGAGTAAAGAACAGAAAGAGTAGTAAGAGCTAAATGGCTTCATTACAGGATTGCCTAGCAGACTGTTAGCAATACGTACAGCTGACTTCATGCAAAGTCTACTTCTGTCTTTCTGAAGCTTGTCAGTAACCAGGAAAGGGATGCAAAGAAAGGATAATCAGGGAGTGTTTGTAGATCTGTAGCTACCATTAGTAGGGAAAACTGGACATGCTGAAAGTAAGCATATGATTCTTTTTGACATGAGACCAAGAGTAATGAAAGAATGTTTGAAGTATGACTCTTTCTTATAGGGGACAAAAAGATATATATGATCTAAGCTGTATGACAGATGTCAAGAAGACTGATGTGTGGGTTAGAAAGATCTTTTTAATGACATGCTTGCAGCAGTTGGAAACAACTTGTCAGATTAACAGCAATTCTACTTACTGCAGACCAACCCAAGGAAAGGGAAGTTCTGCCCTGAACATACAGAGGAGACAAAGATCTGCTGTACCACAAGCAAAGAAATCACTTATTTAACACAAGAGCAAAATTTACAGAGTAGGAGTTTTCATCTTTATCACCTTCTGAGCTCAGGGTGTAGTGGTACATCTGTATCAGTCAAATGACAGACCGTGATATCTTACTCTTCAGTGATAGCCATGCACCGAATCTATGCTTCCGTTTCCCCAGTGATTTTATAGGCAATGCAGAAGCCTATGGTTTAGGAAGCAAAACATACAGGGGCTAAAGGATTTGCCAAGCTCATACATCTAGTCTCCCGAGTTTCATGCAATGCTCTAAGTACAAGATCTTCCATGTACATTTGTAACAAAATGAGATTTACTTGTTATGCTATTATTTTTGAGTTCAGAAGTCACAGAGTTTTATACAACGTAGGCCAAAAGCACAGGAAGGAAGAAAAGCAGAGAAGAGATTTTCTAATTTGCTCCTCCATGAGCCAGGATGTGATGTTCAGAGAAACTCCTAAGCCAGGAAGAAAGCAGAGATTTCTTCACATTTCAGCTGTTAGTCTAAGTTCCTATTAAAAAAAAAAAACAACCTATCATCCATACTAATCAGGCTACAATTCAAAACCCTTAGTTAATTCTGCTTGCTTATTATTTTCCACTGTTTCATCTGCAGTTGCTATTTTACTAAATATCTTTCCTACTTGATAGTTTATTGTTGCAACAAAATCTTAGACAGATTTCTGCACTTCAGAAGGGGACTTCTCCAGAAAAGATGTCAGTAACAGAATACATGGAGACAGAAACCATTACTTAAATATATGCTTTTCTTCAAAAGAAAAAAAATGCACGTTTTCTACAGACCCTTTTGCAGCTTTATTCTGAAGTCTTTTCTCAGCTTGTAGCTCACAAGTGCTGTTTTCCTTCAGAAATAAAAGTTTTCATTGCTTTTTCACAACTTGTCTCATTTTTTAGTATATGCTGGAGCATATAGTAGAGATCAAGCCCCCTTACATTGATCTCTGCACAGAGCTTTCTCTAAGGAATGAAAGGTAATAGGTAAATAGATCTTGGGAGTTAAAGGATTTCTTCAAGACAATGAAACAAGTCAGCAGTGGAAGAAACAGAATTTCAAAGAGCTCAATTTAGGCAATGCATTAGGGATACAGATGTTAGAAATGATAGTAGGCAGTATATGTGTTGGAGACCAGGAATGCAATTTTCTCATTTTTTTCCTCATTTATTTGGAAACAAGACAAGGATTATATAACATATTTTTTCCAAGAATGCTTCTCTCCCCTACACTCTCTCCAGTTAGTATATTCAGTATTTTATACTTTTTTTTTTTTTAATTAAAGAAATTGACTACTTTGACTTGAGAAAAGTGAATAAAAATTCTCTGCTTAGGTCTGCATTTTAATGGTAGTCTCTGTACCACAGATGAGTCTCAATAATATATCATAGCTATGATCTATTGTTATGTGCCACTGGAAGTTCACTAATGCATAGAACATGGATAAAAATCTGACAGGAAGTGACTACATATAATTTAATGAATTAAGTCCAACTGGACTAAATGCTACTGTAAACAAAACAAAAATACATCTTCAGAAAATTAAAACCTACTTATTTAGCTTTGGGGTTTATTTTAGTTTGTTGTTATTTCTGTGTAATGAACATTTCTTTTGGGGAAAAACCCATTCCCTAATAAGTTAAAATAATGTATATTTGCAACAAGAGAATGATAACACAGAATAATTTCTACTCTTTAAGAAATAGAGCCCTATGTAAAATTTTTTTGACCTTGGGCAAAGTATCTCATTTATAGATTGCAGCAAGTGGAAGATGAGTCCTGTGGCCAAAGTACAAGACGTAAATTGTGGAGCTCAAGGTCTCATTCCAAGCTATGTCATTCTATTCATGTGAAATTAAACAAGTCACAATCTCACACATTTAAAGACTAATACTAATTACCATTATAATTTGAAGTTTCCTGAACTTGAACATGAAGAGCAGAAAGACACTGTATACTTTAAAGACGCTTATCAGTAACTGGAAACCACTTACACTACATATTACTGAAAAAGGTACATGTCTGGGATGCATTAGTATTTCCTCAGAGGTGGGGAAGTATAAGTTGCTTTTACAAAGTATAAAGTATGCATGCGACTTACTCTGTTGCACTGAATCATCCACATTTAAAGATTAATTCACATGCAGTTAGCATACAGAAAGGCTTTAGCGTGACTAGGAAAGTCAGAATTTTATCTTACTAATTTGGGAAAATAAACATATTGAAGGAGTCAAAATCATCAGTAGAAGGGTGCTCAATGCTTGCATACAGACCTGATATAAGAATAAGCAGCAGCAAATTGAACGAGAAAGACTTGGCTGAAACAAACATTTCAGTCACCAGAGAAATGAAGTTTTCTAGTTCAGCAAAATGGTTTAAAGACGGAGGGCACAAAGTATGGCTTTATGCTGCTGCTGCAATAGCAGCAGTGTGGACTTCATAGGATTACAGAATCATAGCGTTTGGAAGGGACATTTAGAGATCATCTACTCCAAGCCCTGTGCTGCAGAATATTCCCTACAGTAGGTCACACAGGTAGGTGTCCAAACGGGAGTTGAGTATCTCCAGAGAAGGAGACTTCACAACCTCTCTGGACAGCCGATTGCAGTGCTCTGTCACCCTCACAGTAAAGAAGTTTTTTCACACGTATGTAACTTCCCATGTTCCAGTTCGTGTCCACTGCCCCTCCTCCTGTCACCGGGCATCACTGAAATGAGCCTCTCCAGTAGTTTCCTATCTTATGCTCTGTCACAGCCCAGAACTGGACACAGTAGTCCAGATGAGGCCTCACCAGGGCAGAGAAGAGAAGGAGGAGAACCTCCCTCAATCTGCTGGTCATACTCTTTTTAATGTGCCCCAGGATACTACTGGCTGCCTTGGCCTCACAAGCACACTACTGGCTCATGGCCATGGCCTAGAAACTCTGTTCCCGTCAGTGTTGTGATTTCACTGTAAATCATTAAGTCCTATGAAATCAGGACAATGTTCTGCTATTTCCTCTTGGAGTAATAACAATCATCAGCATCTGAGAAGAACTCAGATTTTGTAGCCCTGACCACCAGACTACAAGTATCACACCCACTCACATTAATCATAAATCAGGTGTGCAGTAACTCAGGTACAAATAGCCTGACCAGTTTTTATTAGGAACAACTTCATTCAGATGGACTTAACTAGCTCTGATCTACTAACACAAAAAATTTACTAAATTGTTGATGACAGCAAAAGTTTTTTCCTAAATCAGCTTTTAAAGAGGTTAAGTACATTTGTGACACAACATGAAGTTTGAATTGTCAGTATTTTATCATCTATATGGACAGATACTACTACTTATAGGACACTCATTCTCGTTTTTACACATTAACCCATCTTTGCTCTACAAATAGTTGAAAGTTTACCCTCAAGTATATTTGTAAACATTTTATATAACAAAAAAGTGTATGAAGTCAATAAAAAGACAGTCTTCAGAAGAATCAGCACATTACAAGGAAGAGCTTTTATTTACTTCATTTTCCTCTTTTGACCAGGTGTAGAGGAAAACAGTCGTTAATATGAGCTCCATTATGCTAGCTCATACATTGAGGCAAGAGATAGCAATATGCAGTTCTGTGCATGATGATTATTTGATGGGATTGTCCTACATTGTTTATGTTAAGCTTTAGTTGATGCTTGCAGACTTAATTCATGGAAAATGCCTACAGTATTTGACAGATGCTATAAAATCAAAATGAAATAATTAATTTGAGATAGGAATAATAGGTCTAAGGACAAAGACATGAAAAGACCAACACAGTGATTCAACGTGGGGGAGCAGGGAAATGAAAAAGCAGTAGGCTCCATCCAATTAAGGTTTGCAAGAGATTATTAAAAAATGGACTCATGGTAAAAGCTTAGAAAAGGCAAGGAAAATGCTTTATAAAGCTGGAGGGCAGAGATGACAATATTTAGGAGGCTAAAAGGCCAAAAACTTGACCACAAGTGAAAATTTGCCACTGGAACAAGTTATCATGGCCAAGAAAGATCCACTCAAATCAAAACAGGAAGCTTTTCTTGAGCAGACATATTGTTCATGTGAAAGTTAAAGTAAGCAGATTACTCATCTGACTACACTGAAACATGTGAAGTACAATGTTCTGGGAAAGAGAGGAAGAGATTCTATAATGCAATACTAGAAGAGAGCATTGTAATCATTTCACGTATAACACAGCTATTGTTTAAACGAGACAACTGGCAGTCCTTCAGGTTAAGGTGCTAATGAATTAGTCTATGATCTGTTCAATCTGTGTGACTTTTGAAATGTATGACTGTCCTTCTAACAGGATCTGGGCATAAAACTGAACAATCATATCACCTTTTTTTCCTCCATTGCAGACAACTGTCCCATGCTATTTTAGCGGCAGCAGAAAATTCAAATAGGAGGTGAACTGCTGATATAGTCAGTACAGCAGATATCTGAGTTTCTTCACAATAACTGCAAGGCAGAGCTTGAAGACAATGTAGTGGAATTCGTTAAGTAATATAAAGTGACAGGAAGGCTACCATTGCACGGCAACTGCACCCTACGGTTCTTATGAGGCACGAGGCAGAACCAAATGCTTCCCTGATCCCTGCAGGCATGATTATTTTATAATAACCATGCCCACACCCTGCAGCTGTTGTTTGCCTTATAAAATATACTTCTTCATCCTGCAGTGATGAAAGGAATTGTCATTCTTCACTAATTAAAAAATGCAAAAGGTGGCAGTTTAAGCTGGTAGATAACGGCTTTAGTAGACCTGTAACATTTAACACGAGCAGCACAGTAAAGCTTGCTGGCCTTTCCACCTCAGACAGTTCTGTGACATTGCTGTCTGTTACAACTCACATCTTAATCCAGCCTTTCTGAACTAGGTCTTGTGGCTTCATGTGGTACTCTGAGATTCTTTTCAATAAAAGGCCTCTTTATACCTTAGAAACTGTATATTAGGAATTAAAGATGTGTTTTATTTGATCCTTCAGTGCTTTCAAGATATATCTCTACAGTGCAAGGAAACAAAAGTCATTGAATCATCATAAGCAAGACAGCCAAAATGCTGTCAAATGCTGCCTGACCATCATGAATAGATTCTGTCCTCTGAAAATATCACCATAGCCATGCCACTTTACCAGCCTCAATAAATGGATGTCAGTATGAAGATCCACCAGCTAGCAAGCTGCAGGCAACTTCAAGGTTTCCTAATCTGACTGGTCCTTTGTCAGCCAACAGCTTGCGTGTGGCTAGGCAAGAAGGAGCCATTTTTCATAAATCAGTGGTTTAGTAATTTGTGTGGTGTACAAGGATTCCTATGCCCCATCTAGCTGCTTATTAAAAGTACTTGTAAAAAGTGTTGTGTCAAATGGTGTTTTCTTCCTGAACACGCTGTGCAGACAAAGTAGACTTGTCATACATATTTGTTACCTAGCAAAAGACAGTGAGACTATGCTTGCAGGATTGTCATCAGTGCTGTACAGGGCAAAACAAAACACACTGAATCCAAAAAGAAATTCTGTATTCTTCCAGACACACAATAATAGCAACGTGAATATACAAAACAAGCAGTAAAACAGCAGGATATGTGAAGATAAGGGAGGCACACACAATCTGTTTTGCTCCAAAGAGTCTTGTCTCAAAACAAGAGCTTACTGTGATGAGAAAAGAAGGGAAAAGTAATTGAACAAAAAAAAAGCAGACAACCAGTTAACTGTCAGAACAACAGTTTGGGGAAAAACACACTTGTGTAAACAGAATTGCTTGAGGGTTTCTCACTACTACTAGCATATATTTACCCACTATTTCTTATAAAATAATTAAGGTCTCATAGTCGATACAGATGTGATCCCCTTAATAAGTGCTTTCATAACTGCAGTTATGTGATTGCTCATTCAGGAAAATCTGAACTGAGCACAGCTGAAACTATTTGTCGAGGTAGCACCTTGCAAACACAACAGCTAAATAATACTGAAGCATAAAATTGCCCAACAGGACTACTTTCAAATGCTGTTTTTCTGAATACCCTTGATCAAACCATGATGAAGTTACAGTATTGCTAGAGTTTGTCAGACTACACAAGTCCTCCAAGAAGCAGTAGCCTGAGAGCTGCTTTTAATTCATCAGATGGAATCTCTCCAATGACTACCAAGGTCTCTCCTTCCTCACTATTTCCTTTAGTTTCCTAGATAACTATACTGCCTCTAATTACATTGAATCATAGAGTAGCAGTTTTCTTTCTAACCAAGTTTTGGCAAATTATACCTGACACCCTGTAGATCAACAGAATATTAACTTTTCCTGCTGGAATGAGGACCCAATTTTATATCACCCCAACATGATGTTTCTTAACAAATCCTGGTCACTGGAGTTAACCTAAGACTAAATTACTCAGCTTCTAAGAGGACAATGGGCTGTGAATCCTTTACCCTTTGCTGCCCAACAAAACAAGAACTCAGCAAAAAAATCTCTTTGCTTAATAGTACTAACAGGTAAACTCAAAAAATCTACAGTCTGTCTGCATATAGAAGTTTGAAAGTAAAATATAAAAACCTGCATTCAAAGTTTGAATCCTGCAAAGTGGAAAAAGAAAAGCAGGAAAAAGAGAGTGTTTTTCTTTTTAGCTCATGTTTTCCTCTGCTGTCCCTCACAAAGCACCTAACCCTTAACAGGAGCCAAACCAGCCCCTTGGAGCACCTCTCTTTTACAGAGTGCTGGGGAACTCCTTAATTCCTGACAGCTGGGTCAGCTGAGGGCTGAAATCCCTGTGCTAGGGATGCAGCTGTGCACTTCCCACCAGCCAGAGCAGTGTTAACTCTTCCCAGGCCAGAATCCACACATAATTTGATCATAAAGCAAGATCACATTGTGCACGTCTAAATACTAGAGCTCTCTGCAAACACTCTGCTATAAAAATATTGCTTCAATGCACACCGCTGTGAATCTTCCTCACAGAAGATCTGTCACATTTTGGTGCCTGCAAAATAAACATTTTCTGAGAGCTCAATTTATGTTTTTTTTGCTCTCAGATGATATTCAGCTGAAACCTAGCCATGCTGGGTAACAAGTTAGTTAAATATGTAATGTTAAGATCTCATATTCAGAGAAAAAAAAACTTGTTAAACCCATAAAACTCATAGGAATTAATGACAAAGCAGTATTGAATCAAATTAGCAACCTGGCAACTAAATTTGCCTAGATCTTTGCTCCATTAAACTTTTTGACTTCACGGAGTTGTACATCAATTAAGCAGCCCAGCCTATTTAGTATGATAAAAGTTTAGTATTACAAAAAGTAAATTGGGATTGTGAAACCAGCAGCCAAGATAAGATGTATGTTGCAGAGCCCTTTCATTTACTCCTTTGGTCAGGATACAACAAGCAAGAGGAGTAATGCCTCACCCTAATCACATCTTTGTATGAGCCTAGGCTCCTACAAACCACCAAGGTTGTCAGAATATAATCTTCTGCATGTGTCACAAATATTAAGAAATCAACAAGTGCCAAATGCTAGCATGTAGTTGGAGTTCCCATTTGAAACACATGTACAGCCACATTGCTGCAGTGCCCCTACAATACCACCACATGCGCAGACTGACATTCATGGTGATGGTGGCCACCCAATGAGAGCACTATTGCTCAGATACAAAATAAAAAAAGTCCATGGGATTAATCTTATTTATCTGCTTATAACTAATAAGATTGAGTACTTTCCAAAACAGGATTTCTAAATTCTATTTTTCGCTCAAGAGATCTTCCTCTGGTTAAGATTCAAATACTAATTCAAAGACAGCAGCTGGGTCCCCTATTCTATCCTCTACTCTTTGTGCTACTCAGCAGAACAGAGGTATTACTAGGACAGATTTTAGAAAGCAGTGAATCAGAGTGCAAGTTCTGTGCCAATTCATCACAACAAGAAAAAATAGAAGAAAGTAGGCAAAGAGAATACAAGTCCAAACTAAGAGTAGGGAATTTCCATTTAGCATTCAGAGCCAGACTCATTCATTTCATTTTTAATGTAATCATTACGTGTTGGAAACATTCCAGTGAAACATAAGATTCCCTGATTTCTTTAAAGAATAACTCTATAATGGCAAGTAAATAGCTCTCAAAGCTTGTAGTTTACCAGATTCCCAAAAGAGTTATTCTTAAGCAAATGGGCATGAACCATCACTCAGTTATAGTTCTCAAATGTTTCTCAGTCAACTTTGATAAACATTGTCACAATATGATTCATACAGGACAGAAAGAAATTAGATGACTGCAAGACCACTGTGTTGCACTGCAGACCAGAGGTAACTTGATCAACTACAGTGATTGTTGCACTCACAGAGCATTCCAGCTACTCCAAACAACAAATGTTTTCTTGGTTGTTCTGTGATGGAAAAAGATTGTGATGTGAATTATACTTATGAAAATTAACACTGCTTGCATGAAGGTAGCATGTAGCAGTCCCATTACAGTTAGTACTGTGCAGAGGATGGAGGCATGAAGTGGTGCACCTTAGTCACATTTACCCAGGCAGAGATGAGATGGTGCCTGTGTGGCTTCAATACTGTATACTGGACATGAAGCTCATGAAAATGGCCTCCTGTGTCATCAGATCCAATCTCTGTTACCAACCTCCATTTCATACTAGCCCTTTCATAAAGATATCAACCTCTAACAAAGTTTATTAGATGTCTCGTCAGTTATATTCTATCTGCATGGCTAATCCAAGACCTCTTTGTTAGGTAGCGAAAGCCTCTTCAAATTTCTAACTTACTTCAATTCACAGCAAGATTCATTCAGTTCTTCTGTCTCCATGTCTTTACTCCTATGAGGTATCTATACAGTGCTATCACATTATCCCCAAGGCAAGAGAATGGACTAAACCTGAACCAAAAATACTCTTTCAAGATTGTTCAAAGCCATGTTCTTATTCATTGTGTTGACTCCTGGCCTCTGCTGAAACACGCGCACACCACACAGTCCCCACAGTTCAGGCCAGCGCAGCTCAGCCTCATGGGCTATCAATTGTAAATCCTTGTCTGTACAAGCTCTGTGAAATTTGAAGCTGCCAAGACCTTCATAGTAAAAACAATCCCAGGTTTATAAATTCTCTCTGGAAGAGGTGATTCTATGTCAGCAAAGGCAGCAGTGAGACACTTTTCAGGAAAGATCCAATTAATCAAATGTTTCATGAAGCAGTAAATCAACTAACAGCCTCGGCAAAAATCTCTGCTATTTGGAAACAAGCAGAGGGTATTGCACTAACAGACTAGCAGAAACCCTGCTATGCAATGCCTGCTTTAGAGTTGGGGAATCTGCCACTAGTTCATTAGTGGCTTTCCCTGCTGATTAATGGTAGTAAATTGGTGCTGATCAAATCAGAATAGCCAAACTACCTCACACTCCTCTAAATATATCAAAGGTTAGCCCCTTCCTAGAGGCTCTACAGTTACACTAGTGGGTAAGCTCATGAAAGGAAATGCTCTGATGATTGCCATACTCACCAGGAGACAAAGCACAGAGCATCAAGCTTTTATTCAGATGTAAAAGAAAGGCTGTATTACCCAATAGTCATCCATTTGCATGATGATGGAAAAATGAGAGAGACTCAAGGAAAGCAATTCAATAGCTTGCACTAGAAAATTGTCGTCTGATACTGTGCATCTAAGCTTCAGTTGCAGATTTATGCTTCAGGTGGATTGTGTTATATCTCTGAATCTCCTTCTCTTGGGAGGGGGTAAAAGTGGAATTGGATTTATATCCCTGTGTTTTCTGAACCAGACACTGGCTAATAATATAGGAGTCTAGGTACAGAATGACATTAAAGGCTGTGAGTATTTGGTGTTAATCAATGGATTGCTGTCTCAGTGGGAGTTTGCCCATTTCTGCCTTAAGAGAGCTAAATTGCTACATCTAGCTATGCTGGGCAGTATTGAAACAAGCAGTCAATATTTTCTTCCCAAATCAATATATAAAGAAGTAACTCAATGCAAGAGACCTAAGAAATGTGCTAGGAGGAAGAAAGCGAGAAGCAGTCTGCCTCGTGTGCTATACCTCATGCTGGTTAACCAGACAAAAGCATACATAATACCTGGTAAGAGGACACAGGATTTCAAAGAGAGGCTGCTTGACCCAGAATTGTCTTTGCAAACTCCTGAACAGTAAGACTGAAGATTAAAAGCAGAACAGCCAAATATTCTCCCCTCTACTCAATTACAGAAAGGCACTTAATCATTTTCTTAAAGTCTACCCTGATTCAGCCAAGCTGTTAAGCATATATTTAAGTGGTAGAAGTCAACAGGATATTGCACATGTTTAACTGCTTTGCTGAAAGGGGTGGTTTGCTGCTCAGACTGTGAAAGATGGGCCATGAAGCACTGCACAGGTCTTTGTCCAATGCCAAATCCAGGTTTCATACAGGACAGCTGGATCCCTTTGGACCTTTAAAAGCAAGGAATGTTATCGATGTCACAAGCTGTCCCCTCTGAAAGCTTCTGAGCATTGGGAGTCTTCCTGATCTGTCCCCATAGGGGAATAAAGTATCTCCACAGAAAAGAGAAGAAACAGATAAAAGTACCTAAGAAGATGTCAGTAGCCAAATTTCTGCCTGAAGATGGAAGGCTGCCTTACTGAGTTTGCTTATTTCTTATGACCCTCACTGTCAATCATGTTAATAATGTTATTTGGGGAACATTGGAAGAGACTTACTGCTTTTTTGATGGAGGGATAAATAAGAGAGTCTTCTTGATATGCTATGATACATTTCCACAACACAGTTGAACTGTGAGAGTTTCAGAACTTGATAGATTGAGTATAAAAAGAGGCAGAATGTGCTATGATATGGTAACAGTGAAAGTATGTAGTGTGCATGTCTGCATATCCGGGCTTTGTGCTTATGTGCAGGGGAAGAGCTGCACTTGTGCCTCAATCCTAACACCAGTTTCATTAATGGGTCAGATGCGGTCCTTAGAAAAGCAAGTTTTTGATGTGATCTGCAAAATGCAAGTTCCCTGGGTTTCTCAGTGAAAGAACAGAGGTGAACTACATTGTCATCAAAAAGTAAAACACAGGTGAAAAAGCTTTTCTTTTTCAAAAGTAACATTGTTTTCATATACATGTCTGAAGGAAATTCTCTTCATTAGTCATGGTTTCAGAATAGGTAGGTAAAGTTGCTGTATTTTAAGTTCTAAATTAGTAAGGAAATTGAGGGATGTCATGATATGCTTTTAATATCATACTCAGTAATGTTTTTTCTGAAATTTATCCATTACGAAACATGAGTGTGTGGAGCAAATGCATGCTGGTTATTGCTGTTTCTCTTGAAATAATTGATTTCTTTTGGACATTAAATGCAAGTAACCCTTCACCTGAACCAGCAATCCAAAATTAAGCTCAGGAATCTCAGAAAAAGCAACATGTCTTCTCAAAAACTTCAGTGTTTTTGGGCGATGCTAATAATCTCAGGCAGCATGTCCCAGGAGAAAAAATATTCTCTGGACATAAGCCTAGATCTAATCTTCTGATGAACAGTTTTTTCTCCTTCACTTTGGAGAGAAAAATCTAGTCATACACAAAAAATCATGAATAAATCCAGTCATAAATAAAATGCTGAGGTAACATTAGGATTATGGAGATTATGTAAAGATTGAGGGAAAATTAGGGAAGAATAGTGGTATAAAACGATATAAGCCATTTTTCTAATCATTTGACACACCTCTGCAAATTGAATTGCTTAGATAAAACAAAGCTACCTGGGTTCAGTTTTACTCTCACTATAACAAAATGAGAACTCAGTATTTGACACAGACTGAACTTCCACTTTGCATTACCAGGTTAAGATCTCATAATATTTTAACTATAGCACATCAGATTATTATTCTTATGTCCTATAAATGTGATCAATAATACTTCTTTTACACTTCTAGAGGCCTCTGCACAGAGAAATTAAGAAAATTCCATGGCTGACAAACAAGTCTTTATGATATGCCTCCGGGTGTATAATTGATAATACTTACCCCAAATGACAGTAATTGCAGATAAATGTAATCAGTTGCACAGCAATGAAAAAATCATGGTAGGACTTTCTTTTACGTACCAGTGCAGCCAGAAACATAACCTGGAAGGTCCCATTGGCTGTTAAAAACTGTTCTTACTGTAGTAAGGTCATGTTAGGTCAGCATAGATGCATATATTACTGACTTTAATATTATATGGAGACATTAACTTGAAATCAGATAACCCATAGGAGATTAGAATGACTGTGCTTCATACAGATGGAAAGGAGAATGAAAGGAAGTGGTGCACAGAACAGTAGTTCCTCATACAAGAGGAACAGATCACAAGGGGTCAGAAACGAAGAAATACTAAAAGCAGTGTCAACATGAAGATGCAAGTATAGCTTCCTCTATCTGGAAAGGCATTGGGAAAGACAAATAAAGCTAGCCACTGAATTTAATGGCATTTTTCTTCTTTGCCTGAAGGTCATACAATCACTACAAAAAATCCACATCCAGTAATTTCCCAATCTTCACAATGATATCCTGACATCACTAGGAATAATTCAACTGTTTTGGGTGAAAATGTACCCAAACTTAGAAAATCTTGATGCAAAATGATTATCAGAATACCATTAAGTTAGATAAATTACTGTTTAATAGAATTAACTTAATCATGGTTAATTGTTTAAAAAATATATCTATGTATTTTTGCAGAATGATACCTTGATTTGTAAATGAATGTGGTCTAGCTATGTCTGACTGGGAAAGGAGGCAAGTTTAGGAGAGGAACTTGAGGTTAAAACAGCTCAATGCATGGAAGGAAGCCAGTAAAGCTTAAGTAATAGCAACTAAAATATGAGTGAATTACTGTTTTAGAATGGGAACAATGTACCATCTAAATTCATGAGGATTTTCCCAGCTTGCACATGAGAATAATATTATTTTGGAATTGGATAGTGTAAACAGAGGATATTATGCAAGCCATGTCTCATTTAGGGTTGTAGTGTACCTGTTATCACAGACAGTTTGGAAGTAGATAGCCTTTGAGCACTTAATAGTAAGTAGAAACTTTCAAAAAAACAAAAACAATGCGATATTAATTCAATGTAAAAAAAAAAAAAAGCAACGTGAATAACTGGCTTTATCATTTTATATTGCCTCATTTACTTTCATTTTCTTAAAAAAGGGAACACAGACTTAATATCCTAATTCACCTAAAAATTAAAACAACCATTAGTTAAAGTTCATGTCACTCAACTACAGGTTGGGTTTAGAAATCAGTAGACCATTTGTATAGGTTTATAAAACTGTCATAAATCTTGCTGTAGGTTTTTTTTTTTTTTTTTTGCAATCTTTAGCTTAAACTCTTTTTTGTAACAGCAAGAAGTTTGCATTCCCTTTTGATCTAGAGAATAAAAAACAAAAATAGTGCTGTTTAAACTGGCAGCCGAACTAAACTTTAAAAATGTCAACGTCTTGCAACGAGAAAGTCATGAGCCCAGCTTAGAAACACTAACAGTACATCAGCACTGTATAATTTACTGTGGGGTTAATTTATTCATATCTCCAAGAGCTAAATACAGATCCTTCTGCACTCAGGGCAGTGATCCCCTACACGTTTTGATTATGGTGTTTATCCCAGTCTTTCTTGGTAGAAAAGATGTTATCTGTGCAGAGGAAGCACAGAAAACAGCAGTGGAAAGGTCCTTGAGGAAAAAAAAAACACGCTATACTCATGCAATACCTGAGAAATACATCTAACTTACTATAAGGCCTCAAACCAATTCATTGACTCAAAGCCTTTAGAGCTAGCAAGATGTCAGCATTATGTATGCAAGATAATGGAAGCTGTTTACATTAGTGGTTTGGTTCTAAGTGGGTAGTACAGTTTTCAAAAAAATATCATGTGTTATTTCAGTTTTCAGAGCATTTTTGGTGCTCATAAATTTGCATCAATTTGGAAGAAACTAAACTGAAAGCTCTGCTACAGGTGTGCATCAAAGATGCATGAACAATTACAGGGTGAACACACGGATTAGAACCAAGGATCAGTTCTTCACACAGTTTCAAACCTTGTAGATGGTGGGGCTGTTCGCTCTTGGGGACCGGACTAAATTTAGGTACATTAATGCAAGCGGAAGGGTGTTAGTATGAACAGTTTAAGTCTACTGCTGAGACCCTGTTGTGCCTAATTACCTGCTAACATGGTTTGGGCCCATTATTTCCTCTTCCTAGACAGTAAAACAAATGATTATCTGAAAAAAATTATTCCCTTTCTCTTTTAAAACATGTTTTACATACCAGAAGACTGTACACCTGTCTTCATTCAGTCTTCTGCAAGCACCACAGCCTAATCCTTCACTCTTTCCTCAAGACTTTTCTCCTTGCTTTCACCTGGATCTACTCAATGTGCTCCACAGCTTCCTAGAGGTGCGGTCCTATGTGAAGTGGCATAGAGTGAAATGCAAGGAATACTTTGCTGATGATGCTCCTCTTACATGTTCCACCATAAGATCTGCATTTTTCTTATGCGGTAAGCGGTATATATTCACCTGAGACCTATTAAAAGGCATTAACTCTTTACTACAAAATTGCCACATAAACTGTTCTCCATTGCAGCTGCTCTGTAAAGTTGATTATTGCTGTAAGAACTCAGAGGATCACAGTTACCCATGAACTTCAACAGTACAACCTTGTGAAACCTGGATTTCCCATTTATTATAATTTTTCTTTAATTTCCTGCAATAATTTGTTAGTGCTTCAATTCAAGGGAAATATCAACATATTTAGACTTTGGAAAAGCAAACTTAAGAAAAACACTTTGAAACGCATCAAGGAACTCTATACACGTCATTCTCATTTTGACTTGATAAAATTATATATATCATAGTCTATATATAAATGATCAAAATACTAATTTCAAAGTAATATATGCTTTTTGAAAAGACTAAATTATATACCCTTAGCACTGTTTGCCACTTTTTTTTTTAAAAAAAAAAAGTCATCAAAATTGAAGTGCCTTCAGCAAAATGTTAAAATGAACTGACATTTTCCTGTATAAAATTGTATTATATCAAATAGTTTTTGACTGGCTACTCTCTGTGTGATATCAGGGATAATTTTGTTCTGGGTATTTATTTGAGAAAATATTATGCAGTGAGAAAAACCTCAAAGGCTGGTAACCACGAGAAGCTGACTCCTCTGTAAAGCATGGAGGATAGTATCTCCTGCTGAGATAGGGCAGTATTTCACATGAACAGATTAGGGAGTTTAAAGGCAGTTGAATCTGACCAGTTATTAACTATTGTGATAATATGCTACAAATAATCAGTGTACAGAAACCAGAAAATGTCACTGAAACAGTTATTCACCACAGAGAGTTTTGATAAAACTTCACTTTGTAACAAAATTCAAGAATATCTCATTATACAAGGTGTTATTAAATGAGTAAAAATATAATTAAAATGCAAGGAAATGATGAAAAATTATGGATTTTTTCTAAAATCCTTGAACTGCATTTCTTTTTCCTCATAAAGTGTTGAGAAGATTTGCTTTCATTCTGATTACCGACAGGTCACAAATGTTAATAAATGATGTAACAGTAGAACATAGATGTTTCTCCAAGAACTGCAGGTGGGCAACGCTCCCTACACAAAGCAGAAAGCTAGTGGCACCCAGGTGGCATCTGAATACTGTCCTGCTCCAACAGCAGTGACAGTTCCAGGGTAAGAATTTATTTATCTTTAATGGCAGCGAAATTCTGACCTGTAAGATGAACCCACTTCTGCTAATTTTGCTTTCTTGTTCAATGTAATAATAGAATATTAAGCACTGTGAGCCAGATTCATTCATCTTCCATCCTCAAAGCAGGATACAAACATCACTGATTTAAGAATTGTAAATAACTAGATAAGCATCCTTCTGTTCCATTCATGAATAAAAATGGAACAGAATAAGTTACTTTCTTGTGACCGCTACCCATTGATAATTTAACCTACACCCTTTTTTAAACAGTGGTTAAAAGTAATTAATATTTATAAACATCTAGCATAGGCCTACTTAGTATGGTGCATAGCTGCTTGCCTTTGCACTGGGGCAAATGAAGAGTGCTCACTCACACATTCTCCTCTGCAGCAACCATGCTGAACACATGGGAAAGCTTGAAATACCACCAAATTACATTCCATGCCTTTCTGTTTCCCACTTTCAGTCACACACAGTGATTCAATACCTAGAATGATCATCTCTTTTAAAACTCTCTGTTCATGTTATTTTGTACAACTACTTCTCAAAAATCAAACTGAGCCTTAGGCCGCGGATCTCACCTGATATTTCCTTGCATTCTCCTACGTACTGATTGCTAGTTATGTATCTTCCCTCTATAAGCTTTTATTTATTTATTTTACATGTGATAGCTGGGTCTGTCTGCTCTATGCAATGCCTAGCACTGCCAGGCCTCACTCTCTGTGAGCAACAGTGAAAATCTTTTAATGAATCTGTGGCTCCATCACAGTTTTGGAAGGCAAAAATGCTGCAATGTGCCAAGAAACACAGCAAATTAGCATTACTTCAATATTCACTCTTTTTCTTAAAAACAAAAAATTATAAGTGTTCACTCAGACTATGGTTCTGCTCCTCAGTTATGGTAATACTGCTTTGACAACACAAATGCACTTAAACCTGATGTAAACCATTCCTTGAAAATACATCTTCTATGCGGAACCGTTATCCTGCAGCCCCTGCATAGCCTCACAAATGCTGTGGAGTTTTACAGAAGCACTGCTTCCAAAACACAAATATGGGCAAAACTGAAGTCTCAAGCAGTTTCAGCCCATGGTCCATACATAGATCCAGAGAATTTGCTAAAGCAATATAAAAAGATGCATTTTGTCAAGTTTCAGCCCTTAGCGCAGGTCGTACCTCAATTGGAAAAAAACCTGCAAACTTGAAAATATCAAGAACATTGCAATATCAGACTCTGCTTCTGTATTTGGCCTGGGATAACAGAAAGGAAACTCGTGTACAGAAAGCGTAAGACTCTGTGCCAGGATATAGGGTTTTAAAGACCTGTCTACTCTCTGCTCTGTTAGCTTTATTAATTGAAGCTTAGGCACCAGAGTATGAACACACAATCTAGATTCTGTTAGTGTGCACTATCAAATAAAGAGGGACATCTGTAAAAGTCAGTGATCAGAAAAATCTGCTTAGAAATACCCATGTGAAAGATGATTACAAATTTGTATTTCTTCTCTGACTGTTGAATATAGCAGCTTATGGAATACATATGCTTTCCCTCTTCCAAATTCCTCCCAGTAAGTAGAGGAGGTCATCTGCCTTTACTGCTAGCATTTGATGTACAGCAATTCCCTGTCAGCAGCACAAAAAACCTCTAATCAACCGGTAGTGTGAAACCCAGCTGAAAAATGCTGTACACAGTAGTGAGGCTGATATCCATCCAGAACAAAAATGTACTGCTAGACTTGCTAAAACTACAGGTAGAAAAAAAAAACACCTCTCCATGCAGGCTTTTCACTTTGGATTTGAGCTTTAGAAGACTGGGGTTCTGAGTATTTGTAGCTCTTAGAAGGTGTCAATGTTTGCAAGTAGTTGACTAAAATGACTAAGGACTTACACGCAACAGTCCATTTTTCCCTCTTTTCTCATTCTTTTGAATAATTCATGAAAAGAAAAAAAATACACAATTCTGAACAACACCCCATTTACCTGACAGAGAAATGACCAATAGAAAGTATGAAATTTTTTTTTGTGTGCGTCATTTTAACACAACACTTGTTAGCAATCTCTCACAAACATCTCTTCTCAGTCATAAATTAGTCACTAGGAAATGCACAGACTTGACTTTACCAGTAAGGATGGAACAAAAGACATACCCCCTGTAGCTGTAGTGTATGACAATACAGTTGCCAGAAGACGTCTTCATAAATGCACTTAGCAGATCTATCAGATGAGATGCTTCACACACTAATTCCTCAAGGCATTGTACAGAAGAATTAATCAACTGTATGAAGAATGATGCAGACAGCAACTAAAAAAGTTGTGCACATGCAGTTCTCATATTTTCAAGGCTTTTAGCAACTGCAGTGCATGGGATCAGATAATAGAGACTGCCTTGATAAATGCACCTAGGAAACCTGCAAAGGTAAGTCAGACTGTGCCTAAGGTGCTGCAGTAGTCAGCAGGGAACAGCCCTGTATATATAAATGATACAGTAAACAAACAAGCAGTTAAGCAATAAAAACCACCATAAACCCTAAAACAAAGCAAAAGAAGAGATCAGCTGTAATTAGACCACTTGTAACTGTTCTGGTGAAAAAACAAAGAAGGAAGGGGACAAGGTCCTACTTACTGACGTCCTCTCAGATGCTAAATAGCACTTTGGGGAACTGCATGGCAGGCCCCAAACTTCTGGCCTGACTCATGTCCAAGTCAAAGAGGAAGTGATGAAACACTAAGGAGAAAGATAGCTGTCCACATCATCTACTAGGCCTACTCTACATACTTGCCGGTATGTCTGGTTTTTCCTGACTGTGAAACAGAAGTAGACTAATTTCTGCTAAATTCTAAGATGTCTTGGCCAAGAAGAAACAAGAGAACTTTACATATGGAGATCAAATACCTATGTATGTAGTTGTTTAGTTTCTGCGAAGAATGAGAGAAAGAAGCAGATGTGATATGGCAGTCTGTGCTTTTGGCACTCTCCTTATTGCTGCTGACTGCACCCTGACCCTGCTGGGTGCTGCTGCCTCATCCAGCCTCTCCTGGAGCAGGGCTTTGTGCTGCATCTCTGCCTCATAAGCTCATGTGTGTTAGCACCTGTGAAGCTTCTGCTCTGGGAGATTGTCAATACTTTATCAAGATGATTCAAAAATGTGCTTCCTTACAAACAAAACATTGCTTATTCATTTAGCTAAAGCACTTAGAGCAAAACAAAAATACAACACATAGGACCATAAACATTTTTCCTTTATCAAGTGCTTGATCTTTCAAGCATCATTACCTTTTTTCATTACATTTACTCCCATCTTTGACTAGGAGAAACATATGGGATAATGTGTGAGACTATGAAGCCATGTCAGCATTCATGGTCATTTCCAGGGCAGTGCTGGGAAACTACTCAGACCTCTTTCTCCCTTTTCATCACCAGGGCAGGGCTGTGAACTGTAAAATTTTTCTAGAAAGTTGGAACCGGGATAGCAGTACTCCACCCCATTAATAGCTTTCCCATCATTTCCCTCAGGACACAAGGTATTTTCTAGATTATCTTTCCTATTACTGTATGTGGGGGAGGAGGGAGGTTTTCCCAACAGCCTCCATTGCTTTTAACTCTTTATAGAGAAGAAACTTAGAAAAGTAAACTCAGGTACAATACACATAACTATTTTCTATTCTGTGCTCTCTTTCTGTCCATACGTTCCATGACTTCCGTGAATTAGTCAGAAGCAGTGTAAAAGCAGGGATATTAATGAAAATTTGTTTGATTTAAAAGCAACATAGACAAATGTGTAGCAAGAAAGTTCTTTTTCCTACTTTTTTTTCTCCTCAGTGATCCATAAATTCTTATTTGTCTGTAGGAATCAGCTGTACTCTAAGAGAGAATGACATATCACATATTTTTAAATAGCTGCTATAATAATCAATTTCATGGGTTCTCCAAGGTTGAGAGCAAATTAACCAATCAACCTCCACTTTAATCAACTCTTAGGTGATTAGGGCAAGTGATTTGCAAGGCAGAATGAACAACACATACCAGCTTGCTGAGTTTCTGCTGACTCAAGAAGCCTTCTGTGTTTGCATAATAGATCTAATAAAGAGTGAGAACTACAGCTGTGGAAAGCTGCCTGATATGAAATATTCTGTGAAGGATGTTATGATGATAACATGATGATGATCTTCCTACTGCTCTCAAACACATTACTCAAGCTGGATATATGTTTTGTTTGCACACATGCCCGATCACTGGCTAGTACCTCAGAGAGTGAAGCTTTTCAAAACAATAATAAAAATCATAGGCTGCCTCTATTTTATGTTAAATACCTAACACAACTAATCAATCAATCCTGTTTCATGCTTCTGTGCTTTCTCAGATAAAGCTCTTCTGGCTATCTTTAAATGCTTTCCTAAGAAAAACAAACAAAATAGCAGAATGTGAAGAGTTCCTTAGGACCCAGTCCTCACCTGGTGACTTAGGGACGTAAAAGATGCCTGCTGATCCTGTAAATAATGAGCAGTTTAAGTTTGTGCAGTACATTTTCCTGGGAACTTAAGTATAAACACGTCCTATGTTACAAACTGTTCTCTTAAAATGTAAGATGAGGACTCAGGGAAAAGCCACTTCTTTGAACCCTGACTATTCAGGAGGTCTCAGTCCAGGATGCAGTGCAAGTTATCCAGAAGCCTTTAACATGCAGGACACCTGTAGGCACAGGTGTTCCCTCAAGAAAGATGAGGATGTTCAGTGTTTCAGAAGATTTGTCCTAATAATATTAATAGCAACAACAATTGTTTGGATACTTTCTCCAGAGAGAACATGTGCAGAAAAATCAAATAGTTATACAATTGAATCAAAGTACTTAAAACTAACATAAGCTACTTAAAACTACGCAGTACCTCAGGTACACATACTCAGCTCCAGGGACAGCCACACACTGCAGTGTAAGAAACACAACTGCTCCTTTTGCCAAGGAGAGGAGTGGAGGGAAACGCATAGCTTATGATGCCCGGGAAACATAGCTAAGGTGGGTTTAGACTTTAGCAGAGAGGAGATGTTGGGAGAGCTGCGTAGGTGCCCGGTGTGACCCAGGCTGCCCTGTCACCTGTGTGCACCCGTCAGCAGCGGGGCAGCACCGTGCAGGGCACCACAGGGAGACATTCCTTAAAAAGTGACTCTTTTCCTATTTTATATGTATTTATTTACCAATTTTCATGTATTTATGTTCAGAATTACTATTCTCAGCCTTAATCAGATCAACGTGCTTGTAAATGTGTATTTTCTTTTCATAAACTTGTGTGGGCCACTAACCTCATTAGCCCTAATAAAAAGAACTGTGTGGCAATTAACTCTAACGCAACCATATACGTAAGCTCTGTTACACACCGGGATCAAATTGTTAGGGTAAACCATTTAAGTTATAACAACAAGATCTGGAGTATAGCAAGCATCTGGTTACATTAACACACATTCCAGCATACTTCATGAAATGAAAGGAAAAATTATCCAAATAAAAATAATTACTGTTAGTATCTATTACATAATACCTTCACTACAAATCATTTCTCATTGCGTCACTTAAAACACTTTAAAATCAAGCTGTGAAATAAAATACTAAGTGGCAAATCTCTTAATCAACTTCATTTTCAGGAACTTGAAAAATAAGTATCTCCTCATGAATTTTATGGAAAAGACTAACTTTCTATTAGTGTTTTCAAAAAGGAAAAAACAGACAGATAGCAGGGCCAGTCCAAAAGTAGCTAATGCAATAAAGTACATCTGTTCACAGAAGTCTTCAGGCCCTCACCACTGCTCCTGTGAGCAGGCTGTCATGTTTTTGTGCTACTTCTGGAGCGGTCTGCTACTTGTCAGGGGAACAAAACAAATCTGCTCCCTGTCTCTTGTCATCTTCATGCACCCAGGTAAGAGAGGCCACAGTGAGAGGACACGTGGCCAGGCTGCTCTCAAGGAGCCAGCCTGCTGCCAGCACTGGCCATGTCTGCTCATGGCACTTGGGAGGGAGCCAGAGGCAAGGGGCAGCCTACATATCGGCATGAGAAATCACTCATCAGCACCGTAATTGCCAACAGGGCTCTCACGGTTAATCAATTAATACTCCGTACACACATGAACCTGTAACCTATTTGCCTGCACTGTGGTCCTTAGCAGTCTGTTGCTGGATTATTTTAGCATTCAAGTGAGCCTTGTGACCCAGAAGGGCATGCAGAGCCCCACTGCTTCAAGCTGCGCCTCAGCTCAGGAGCTCTGCAGAAGCGTGAAGCTGAGCACCTGAGACTTGGCTCACCAGTATCCCAGCCCCACAGCCTTCCCAATGGAAGTGCTCATCCCTTGCAGCTCCACTGACAGTGACACGGAACAAAGCACCAGACTTCAACAGAACTAGCTGCTCAGGTACAGGGAAGCCAGCATCTTTTAAAACACTTCTCAAAGCCAATAAATAAAAATGATCACAGTTTAGTTACTTATCACCTGCATTTTGAATTAAAGCACTATGTGTATCAAATCACTTGCGTTATTCTGAGTCCAGTGATTTCCTGGTTATTTGACACATTCCTGATTCCTGAGAATGAATGAAAACAAAAATCCCTTTTGAATATAAATGCACAAAATGTTCAAGTTAAAATCAGTACAGCTTCTCCACAGATCACAATGTAATCTAGGATTTTGGAGAGTTTCAAGTACAAGTTTTACTTCATTCTATTATGGATATGACTATATCTCACAAAACTAGTGCATCTTCACTGAATCCGTCCCACTCTCCTGTAACGCTTCTTCACTCTCACAAAGGTCAGAGACAATGCTAGCTAAATCCAGTGCAAGAATTTAAGGTAACTCTTTTCCAAGTGAAAATTATGGGGTTTTGGCAAAACCAGACCATCTCAGAACAGTAAATACTTTGTTTCAAGTACCTCATAGAAATATTATTCAAAAATCTTATTTTCTCACTTATTTTGTAAAACACTTAGTTCTCCAGCTCCTCTGCTGGAACATGCTTTCTGTGATGCATGGCAGCATTGTGACTGCCACAGCAGATCACTGCCGTCCTTCAGCAAGGTGAGATGTCATCAGACAAGCCCAAGTTGGACCAGGACGTACAAATGTCTGTATTTCTCAGAAGGCACAGTGGGGAAATAGGGTTTTAGCCAAAATATTTTGCCTCTAAATTTCTCTTTACTATCAGTGTAATGTACCTGAGGGATTTAAGTTTGCTTTCCATTTTTCCCTATTCTTGAATATTTCTAGTTCTGTATTTATTAGATCTGCTTCAGGAGTAAATTAGCTCTCTTAAGGTACCAGCCCAGCCAACACACCGAAGACAACTAAGTTCACCTAGATTGTAAGTTGTTTAGCCTTTGAAGAACAGCCTCAGAGAACACACAAGCCCTCAGATTCATATTCAAGCCACTTCAGCCTTGTGTGCAGAACTGGCAGGTTAGCTAACCTGATTGTTCCCACCAAGCTGAGAAATACTGTGAAGAAAACATGAAGAATTTCCCTGCTCAGTCCTGACGCTTTTTACCAGATCACACTGTGCCTATCAGTAGTGTCTCCACTTATCAAGAAGAATGCTATGAAATCTGTCACAGTAAGCTAGGGCAGTTTCAATCAGTTATTAAGTCTGCCTATTTGAGATTAGTAAGAAATAATCCATTTCTATTTGAGAGTTCTCCAAAAAACTATGAATAGCTTCCACATGTAGACTGAAAGAGAAGCCATGCAATGTCTCAAATCTTAGATCATACATAAGATTTGTCTCAAATCTGTAAACAAAACCATATTACCATCTTAAGAAAGCTGAAACAAAGACAAAAAAATATTTACTCCCCATCTGTGTAGAGAAACCATATTTTCCTTCATATTGTGCAGCATATTTCTGTTAGGGAATGGATGCTGCCAAAGAAGGTTGATCTTACATTATTTTGAACTATTTACATCAAAAATAGGAAACAATATTCTTAAGAGTCTGGAAAGCAGAGTTTAATTCTGCAGCTAGAAAGGCAGAGCTTGATCACTTATCCTGTGTAAAACTTGTCACTAACCCTAAACTACCTTATTCAGGAACTACATTAATAAAGCACACAGGCTGTGGCTCCACACCTAACTGACAGTTCGGCTTTTGCTCACAGAACATGAACATTACTATTCAGTTGATTAGGACAAGGCGTCAGCTCCTGCCCTGAAGAATCATATTCACTAGTTTGATGTTTCCATTTGCTTTCAATGTTTACTAAATATGTAAAGGTAAGCATGTGCCTGCTCTCTTGCAGGGTTGAGACCTATTCTATTTGCCCCAAGGGGAGAATTTTAATTCCTTACAAAGTAATTACATATGCTGTTTTAAGTAAAATGCTTTTAATTATGTAAGTCCTTTCTAATAAAGCCATACGTAAAAGAAACTGGCCAGAAAGCTTTTCCTCAGACTTAGGGAATTAAGATCAAACTTCACCTTTAACTCTGGCTTTTAATGCTTACATTTCAAAGCATGGCCAAAAAACTATGCATCTGGCAGCGTGGTTCTTACTGTATTAATCTCTTCCAATCTAGTATGAGGCCTGAGTTAATGAATCACTGATGCTGGATATCATCCTCAGGGAAGTTTTGACTTCATCATGCTGTGTTTTATATTGATAGCATGTTGCTGCAGAACTAAAAGACACCTGCTCTGGTTCAAAGGCATATCTTTCACATGATTCAACTAATAATGCCATATGAATAGGAACTTATTACTGAATTTTACACACACTAAAGCCGTCATCTATATAGTTCAAGACTGGTCTGATCCTTAAGATGTTACAGTGTATCATCATGCACTGTTGTGCCAAATAACCTGAACTGGCTCTGAGTACCAGAAAAAGAGACATCCATATTAGCGTGGTAGTCTAGTTAAGTATGATGCCCCAATCTTCATTTTTTCTAAACTAATATACCAGCCAAAATACTTTTGATGGAAACGTCATGTGATCAAGTTACTTCTGCTTCTGTCTTGGTTTCGGCTGGGACAGAATTGATTTTTCCTTCATAGGAACAGTATGAGGCTATGCTTTGGCTTTAGGAGGAAAATAATGTCAATAAAGTACCGATGTTTTAGTTATTGCTGAGCAGTGCTCTACAGAGCCAGGAATGTTTCAGTTTCTCAGCTTCTCATACTGTCCTGTCAGTGAGGGGGGCTGGGAGGACAGAACCAGGACAGCTGACCTAAACTGACCAAAGGGATATTCCATACCATATAACATAGTGCAGAAAGAAACCTTGAAAAAGGGTGAGGAGTTGGCCAGATGGGCAACTGCTGCTTGGGGACTGGCTGGGCATTGGTCAGTGGGTGGTGAGCAATTGCTAGCGCATCATTAGTTTTCCATACAGATATACGAAGTATCACTACTACCATATTTTTTCCTTTTCTGTGCTAGTAAATAGTTATTATCGCAACCCACGCATTCGACTTCGTTTTTTCCAACTCTTTTCCCATCCCACTGGAGGTGGGTGAGCAAACAGCTGTGTGGTGCTTATCTATCTGCTGGGTTAAAACACAACTATCAGCTATGTAAACCTGGCCATTTATACACAGCAGGTATGTGGGCATCTGAGTCTTTGAAAACTAACACAGTATGAAAAACTTCATCAGTACAGTTTTTTCCAAACAGCAACATCCCTGGTGCATCCAGCACCATGTGCCCAGCATGCAGCGACTGGTCTGATCTACTCAGGCCCCATGGTTACACATGGAAAAGCAAGATGAGGTCATTGGTGGTAACCAACATGGCTTCACCAAGAGCAAATCGTGCCTGACAAACCTAGTGGCCTTTTACGATGGAGTCACAGCATCAGTGGATAAAGGGAGAGCAACTGACGTCATCTACCCGGACTTGTGCAAGGTGTTTGACCCTGTCCCGCATGACATCCTTGTAGATAAATCGGATAAAAACGGACTTGACGGATGAACCACTCGCTGGATAAGGAACCGGCTGAAGGGCTGCACTCAGAGTTGCGGTCAATGGCTCAATGTCCAAATGGAAACCAGTGACGAGTGGTGTTCCTCAGGGATCGGTACTGGGACCAGTGCTGTTTAACATCTTTGTCGGCAACATGGACAGTGGGATGGAGTGCACCCTCAACAAATTTCCTGATTATGCCAAGCTGTGTGGTGCAGTCAATATGCCNGATGGTCAGAGGGCTGGAGCACCTCCCCTACGAGGACAGGCTGAGAGAGTTAGGACTCTTCAGCCTGGAGAAGAGAAGGCTGCGGGGGGACCTGATAGCAGCCTTCCAGCACCTGAAGGGGGCCTACAGGAAAGCTGGGGAGGGGCTTTTTACAAGGACAGGTAATGACAGGACAAGGGGTAATGGTTATAAACTGGAAGAGGGTAGATTCAGACTAGATATAAGGAAGAAATTCCTCACTGTGAGGGCGGTGAGACACTGGAACAGGTTGCCCAGAGAAGTTGTGGATGCCCCCTCCCTGGAAGTATTCAAAGCCAGGCTGGATGGGGCTTTGGGCAACCTGGTCTAGTGGGAGGTGTCCTTGCCCACGGCAGGGGGGTTGGAACAAGATGATCTCTAAGGTCCCTTCCAACCTGAGCCATTCTATGATTCTATGATTAACAACACCCTTAAGAAGCTCTGTGAGTCACACCTGGCCCACACAGCTTTACCTGACCTAATCACAAGAAAAGATCGAATATGCTCACTGACCAGCTTCCTTTCTTGCGAGCAATCCTGTCTAAGTCCTAGGGAGATGACTGAGCTCAGCAATGCTGATATTTGTTTTCCTCCTGAAAAAGTATCTTCCCTAGCCTCTTCATTTCACACTGCCTCTGCCTTTACAGTCCTCTTTCACTATTTACACTCAGCCAAGGCTCTCTAAGACAACAATCTCATTTTTATCCTCCTCCTGAGACCTGGCTGTCAGGAGCTTACATGCTTTAGCACACAGAGCAGGACTGCTCTAAGCTCCTTGCCTGAGTGCTGCAAGGGAGCGTGTCCTGATTCACACAGCAGCCATCTTGCTGCTGCCAACAGGGCAGCTACGAGTCAGGTAAACCTCCTGCTTGACTTCAAAAGAGCAAGCCAGCCCAAGGGGAAAGGTCCACTTGCTGTCCTCACAGGGAATTGGAGGGAGAGGAGGTTTAATCCACAGGACTCAACATTTCCACTATTCTTACATTCAATCCCCTTGTGTTCTTCACAACAGAACACAGGGTAGGACTCAACATGAGCAGATTTTTAGATAATGATACCAATTCAAACTCATTTAATTAGAACTCTGGCAAGTATTTTCTTGGCGTATCTGCAAAGCCAGAGTCAAGAGATACTATAACCTGAATGGTCTTACAGAGAGAAAGGACGTGTCAGGAAGGCATACTGCCTTTGCACAAGAGCAAGCAACATTCACAAGTCCTTAAAAAACTGCTGCTGTGACAGCTTGTTCTGCACACATAAAAACAACTTCAGTTTTCAGCAATAACAGGTAAAATACATAAGGGTAGGCCAATGGTCATACACAAAAGATTCCACAAAAAAAAAATCCAACTCACACAACCAATGACAGCAACCTTCCACCCAAACAATGCTCCTGTGACAAGTAGCAGGTCTCAGAGAGATATATATATACTCTTTTCAGTGGGATGGCCCCTACACGAGCCCAGAGTGATACTGCTTTGGGTCCACTCCTTCCGGTCAAGTGGGGGAGCACAGGTGCAAACAATTTGCCTCTGCTCCCCAGGCCAGCCACACCCCTTACTCCACCTGCTCAATGACAGTTTCAGGCCTTGATCAACAGTTTCTCTATGCAGCTCCATACCAGACTCCACTGAAATTGTTGCTTCCCATGTCAGTGTCTTCTTGCTAGAGATGTTCAAGGATTGTGCATTCTTTGCCAGACACTTCAAGATCTCACAAACCATTATTGTAGCCACTGAACTAGGACAATTAGCTACTTTTAGTCACTAATCTTGCTTTTACCTTTTCACCACCATTTTCAGTCTCCATTCAAGTTTGTAAATAGAAAACTAAAGAGACGTTCAAAATCTCTCAGTGAAATTAACTGAAAGAAAAATAAAAGATCTATGATCCAAGAACTGTGGCTTGGTGCTGGACAGATGATTATTAAAAAAGTCAGGGCAGCCAGGCTTATCAGGCCTTCAGTACAAGATAGGATTGAAAGCATAAACAAGTCAGCTCCAGAGAGGACCTGACAAGGGCTGGAAGCTATAAATAAAAGAAATAATCTCATATTTAGAACAAAATATGTACCATTTTACAAATTCTATTACCTCTCCACTAAATTTATTACGAGAAAACAATTTCCACTTCCTCTTAGTTATTGAATTCTTTCCCTGAATATTTAGTTCTGTACTTTTGCATGTGTGATATTTTCACTGGTATTCTAAGTTGTACAAGAACAAAAATATTTAATATGAATTAATAATACAAATGTAGCATACTAATTAAAATATTTATTCTAAATGACTTCTCAGAATCTAACCTTAATTCCTTCTCTCATTCCCCTTATCAATATGACACAACATGTATGAGCCATATGTTAACTATAGTTGTAAATTACGTCTCTAAGCTATTTCCATTGAACTGAAGTCCTACCTAGTAGGGGAGATGAAATTACAACTGCACTGCTGGTCAAAGTTTTGGTTAGCAAATCTTTCTGATGAGTTCATATGATTGATCTGTGTTAGTAGGATGATGCTGTGATGCTTTGAGACTTTGTTTCGGAGTAGAGTCTACAAACAAGAATAAAGCAATACAGCTATCTAGCTCCATTTAAAAGCCACCAAAGTTTCTCAACACTTTTTCTGTGATAGGACAATTGTTTCAGAACAGTATAAAACATATTCTGTCCAGTTGTATTTATATCAGTATTACCTTTAAAGACAAAGTTCTCTTTCTTTTCTTTCCTTGCTGCAGAAAGAGGAACCATTTTCCTAGGGTAAAATATATATATATCAACTTTTTTCCCTCACTTTTAGAATTTCCTTGTTCATCACAGTAAACCTTTGCTGTTAAAGCCTGAATTTGTCTTTCTTCCTTAAGAGACCAATGTACTCACCATTTCAAAAGAGCTGCAGTGCTCTCAGTGCTTGCTTATCTTATTTCACCAGACACTCCTTCAGATTACACCTTTTTCACAACTATATTGCACTGTTGACTCACACTTCTACTGTAATCAATGAAAACACTCAGAAATATTCCTTTTCCCATTGTTTCCAGTTGCATAGCTTCCAGCATATAGTATGAATTCTTGCTTTACAATTTCAACACTAAATGAAGTCTCACTGCTATTGATACAGACAAGCATCCAGCTCTTTTGGGACATTCTTATCCTCTTGCTTGTAGGTAATACTTCCCTTTTCCACTCCTTATCAACTGTCATTAGGTAGTATCTATTTTCACTGTCCAAGTCATTCATGAAAATATTAATGAAGATTAGTCCTAAGAGTGGTCCTTGAGGAGTTACCTGCCTGCAGCCTCACTTCCCTTTTCAGCACAACCCTTTGTCAGTTTCTTTTAGCCAGAGCCTTATCCACTTCACAGTTGTTGTACTAATCCCCATCTTGCCTGGCTTCGCCAATGATTTCCCATGTGGCACTGTATCAAATGTTTTATGGAAGGCCAGAAAGATTAGACCTACCACATTTACCTTGTCTTCAAACAAGCTATTAGAGAAATGTGGGAACCAAAGTCTCAGTTAAGATAAAAATCTCTGAAAGAAATAGGTACGGTACAGGGGGGAATAGCAGGGAAGAAAACATTCATGTTAGGAGGAAAAAGGATAGGCATTTGGATGTTTTGGGCCTTCCAACTAAAACAGGTGGTTTTTAGCATTTCTACAAGTGAGTTGAAAGAATCACACAGAATAACAGAATCATTATTAGATATTAGAATCATTATTAGATTATGGATAGTGTCCACCCTCAGCAAGTTTGCTGATGACGCAAAGCTGGGAGGAGTGGCTGACATACCAGAAGGCTGTGCTGCCCTTCAGCAAGACCTGGACAGGTTGGAGAGATGGGCAGAGAGGAACCTGATGAGGTTCAACAAAAGCAAGTGTAGAGTCTTGCACCTGGGGAGGAATAACCGCATGCACCAGTACAGGCTGGGGGACGACCTGCTGGAGAGGAGCTCTACAGAGAGGGACCTGGGGGTCCTGGTAGATGACAGGTTGGCCATGAGCCAGCAGTGTGCCCTGGTGGCTAAGAAGGCCAATGGGATCCTAGGGTGCATTAAAAAGAGCATTGCCAGCAGGTCGAGGGAGGTGATCCTCCCCCTCTACTCTGCCCTGGTCAGGCCTCAGCTGGAGTACTGTATCCAGTTCTGGGCTCCCCTGTATAAGAAAGACAGGGACCTCCTGGAAAGAGTCCAGTGGAGGGCCACAAAGATGATAAAGGGCCTGGAGCATCTCCCCTATGAGGAGAGGCTCAGTAAGCTGGGTCTGTTCAGCCTGGAGAAAAGAAGGCTGAGAGGGGACCTGATCCATGTTTATAAGTATCTTAGTTGCGGGAGGCAAATGGAGGTGGGGAACCTCTTTTCGGTGGTCAGTGGGGACAGGACAAGGGGCAATGGCCTTAAGCTGGAGCACAGGAAGTTCCGCACCAACATGCGGAAGAACTTCTTCACGGTGCGGGTGACGGAGCACTGGAACAGGCTGCCCAGGGAGGTTGTGGAGTCTCCTTCCCTGGAGATATTCAAGACCCGCCTGGACGCCTACCTGTGCAACCTGCTGTAGGGAACCTGCTCTGGCAGGGGGGTTGGACTCGATGATCTCTTGAGGTCCCTTCCAACCCCTGCAATTCTGTGATTCTGTGATTCTGTGATTACAGTTGGAGAAGACCTCTAAGATCATCCAGTCCAACTGTCTGGCCACCACCAAGAAGAGGAAGAGTACAGCAAACCATTGGCTCCTAAATATCTTTTTTTCTAGGATAATAAGAACGAAGAGGATTCCAGGATAATGAGGATGAGGAAGATTGTGAGAAGTAAAGAGATTAGGTGAGAGAGAAATTCCCATGAACAAGCCTAGGCAATTATGCTGTGAAGTATAATGATATGTGAGACTTGACTCACCTATGTTTCAAGCAGCTAGCTCTGGCTTTTTTCAGATCACTAACAGAGATTAAATAATTACCAGTCTTTGGAATATGCTTGTAATACCAAATTAGTTAACCAAGGTGCATCCTCTCCTTTATACCCAATTTCTGAGTCTTCCAAATACGTCCAACAATTCTGACATGTTGCAGTGCAGTACAGTACCTAGCTACAGAGTAGTGACTAGATTGTAGCAGATAATTCACATGGGCAACACAGCCACTTTGTTTTCCATGCTAATGATTTATCCTCACGTAAATTAAGAAATTTCCCCTGGCTTTCAGTGCAAACTTGTTGATCTGATGTATCTCAGATTAAAAAATCACTCAAATTATCATAGCAAATACCTGCAATTGTATATTCCCCATTGTTGAATGGATAAATTCCCTATGACGATATGAAACATTTTGATATTGTGTTTCATTCATTACTTCATAGGCTTGTAACAAGTCACATTTTTTAAATGGACTTATGTTAAAAAAATTGGAACACTTGAATTAAAAGTATGTTCTCTGTGCATATGCTTTTCAAGAAATATTTTCACTGCACATTAAAATTAAAGAATCAAAATTCCCTTTAAAATGTGATGGGTCATTTTTGAAATGGACTCGGTCCATCTAATTATGTATATATTGAATACAAATTGACTCACTGCCTCATACTGAAGTTATAAGAAAAGATATGCATTTCTTGTTGTTTTCTTTTTCCCAAAAGATAGGTTCAGATTTCATACAAAAACAAAGGCCCTTCCTATCAAGTTGTTCAGACAATAGAGCAGCACAATATTATGATCTATGCAATCTATACAAACTGTGTAAATCTGCACATCCTGCTGTCTACAAATGGGACCTTCATGTCAGAGCCATGAAATGGCAATGGGGAGGCAGCCTAAGAAATTTTTGGACCAGCCCAGTAACACAGAGGGGTCCCAATCTTCTTTTCAGCCTTGGGAATGAAATAACAGATGACAAGATCCTCTTACGATCTGCCTGTAGATTGGGATGCTTGAAATTCATCTGCCTGCCTCTATTTAGAGTCTACTTGAAAGCTTGATGACATTGACTTTGTGTGGGTGACGTAGATTTCCCCTACAGTGTATGTCATCACGGTAACCCTCAAAATGCAAAACACAAACGTTTTCTTAACAGTGGTAAATGTCCTCATTATTCAAAGACATGGAAACAGGCCAGAAACTCTGTTCTGATTACCAGTGAACCGTTCAAGCCAGCTGTACAAAAGCAGACATTATAACTTGTAAGAAGGTGCAGCAAAATTGACAACTCAGTTGACTGTAGGAACAGAAGCAATGACTGTATATATAGTATATAGTACTTAATCTCTATAATCTGAAAGATGATAAAAGATCAAGAAGACTGTATTAATTGAAATATATCTGATTTAAAGATTATGGCTGTTGCTGAGAGATAATGAAGCATACATTTGAAGATGGTGAAAAAATTGAAAGGGGTAATTTGGTACCTGATAGTGGCATTACTTGTCCCAGAAAAAATAATATCCCAGATGTTGCCTGACCAAGAAATGTGGTGGAATCAAGGAACTTAGGGTCCTCTCACATCCTTTAAAAGACAAGTGCCATTTTAAAGAAAACAGTATTAAAAGAAATGAGCCTCAATTGCCTGAAGAGCCTTTTTTTCATTCCGATATCCTAATGTTCTCGTGTCTTTTTTTGAACATTACACCCCTCAATTAACTCATAATTGCTGTCCATGCCATATGAATTATGCAGCTTTTGTGGCAAAATCAGGTTCCCTAGCACTGAACAAATCTAAAGCCATTTCAGAACCTGGTGTAGTTACAAATGTAATCGCTGTAGACCAAGGAAGAAAATGAGCATCATCTACTTTTTTGATCACGGTTGATTTGTATGGCGGCCCTACACTAAGTTTCCTTTGAGCTGCCATGAAAGTGCAATATCAGTGAAGATCCTAATACTGATTTAAATGAGCACAGTTCAGGAGAAATCAGTGGAGCTACTCCAGTTTGCAGCAGCAGTAGCTGCGCCTCTAACCAATTTCCTGAGTCAAATTCTATTATTGGTAAGTGTTTTACTGAAACTCTCTTACTGAACTAAAATCTGAACAGAAAATAATACTGACAAAAGCAAAAACAGTGTTACAATATACTATGCCGTGAATTATTTAAATGTTGAGAAATATTGCACTTGTCTAAAATAGCTACAGAAGATGAGCGCATTAAAATATTTGTCAACTTGTAAAACAGCAGACCAAGGAATCTTTCACTATCTCTTTATGTTTGTGCTTGTTTTGTACACATTAATAATGAATAAAATATGTTAAGAAGGAGTCTAGATCCTAAGTGATTTTTGATAATCTCAGAATACTAAGAGTTTTGATGCATCAGTAAATACTTACGTAATAAGAAATCTGTACATTAAACTTTTTACAATCTACCTAGCACAGAGAAAATGATTTCAGAGACTGGGATCAAGGATAAAATTATTTGATAATCAAACATCCAGACATTTACAATTTCTTCCAGATTTTAAAGGAAAAAAATTATATTGCTAGCCTTGATGTCAAAGTGATCCATGGGAATTTCGGCTAAATACAATCCAAGAGAAAAAAAAAAAGGAATCATGTTAAGCAGATCAACATGGACTTTTATAGACACTTTTTAGCTAATGTAATATTTTTAATTTAGAAAGCAGCAAAGAAACCTAGAATCTTTGTTGAAAGGATACTGTATTTGTAAGACCCAAGGGAAGGATCTTAAAATGATCAAGATATCCAATTAAGAGAGCCTGGACAGGTCTCAGTTCTGTAGATGACTAGGAAAAAAATGTTTTTTGAATGCTCTGTAGAAAGTTTCTACATGACTTATATACATTCTGTATTTGAGGACCTAAGAGAGAATCCAAAAAACAAAGATGATCCAAAAATTACGGAAAGGATCGTGGTTTTATCCACAGTTATCAACAAAAGGATGTAGTAGGAGAAGTGAAGGGGATTAAGAGCTCTGATTTAAAGTAACTGGGATTATACTGAGAGCTAAATGTGCACACAGGTATCAGAAAGAAACAGACCAGGATATTAGTTTAGACAGAAGAAAATGACTGGTATTAGAGGGGTACATCTACAAGCCTTCAGCACAGAAATAGTAGCAAAATGAGATAATACCATCTGCAAACACCAAAGATGCACAGAGGGGAAATCAGAGTCAATGACAGAGCCTGAGGGACCCTCATGGAGAGTGGTGGGTGTGGGGAGAGGAGATACTGCTGAAGCAGAGACAAGGAGTACTTGGAGAGGCAGCAGAGACAGAGAAGAGACAGAAAAAGCAAGGGGAAAAGCAAGATTTAAAGGACTGAGCACAACCAGTATCGCAGGCGTGTCAAATGAACAAGTCTTAAAGCCT
Organism: Penelope pileata; assembly: GCA_013396635.1. NCBI lineage: Eukaryota > Metazoa > Chordata > Aves > Galliformes > Cracidae > Penelope > Penelope pileata. The sequence continues at coordinate 402,324 of WBMW01005513.1, read as the reverse complement.
ACCTGCTTTCAGGGGGTATTGGCCCCAGCTCAAGGGAACTTGAACAAGGCTTTGCATTAAAACAAATTGATGTTGAGCTTGACAATTTACTTTTCCTTCAGTACAAGAAAATATGACATTCCAAGACAACACTTGAGAGAATTTTAGGCAGAAAGCCTCAGACCCCACTCTAGTAGCTGAAAGCCGAGTAAGACACTCTTCAAACATGTTTTTCTGTTAGTTTAAGTAAATGTTTTGAACACAATCATCAAAATAAATAAAAATACTTCCTTTTTGAATTACACAGTTCTACAGTAACCCAAACACAATCAGTACTTCAATGTATTCATTTTATCTTCTTAATATACTTAAAATGGTTGTGTTCAAACTGGTGCAATTAAAAGAAAGTAGATTTTCTGAAAAAAGCACATCAAAACAACCAACAGGATTATGATCCACCTCAGCTTTGTCATTGTATTTACCGTGCACAACCACTCTACAGAACTTCCTAGGCTTCACAAATAAGATGAAATATGGGCTATAAGGCCATGAAGCTCCTCTGTTTAGCATCCTGCTACTGACTGCTCTGTCAGGGATATTCATGCAGGCATTATGAAGGATTACCAGGGTAACTAATGATCTTTTATACAAGGCACGTGTAAAACACGAAAATGTGAACATTCCTACTTTACAGAAAATAAGTGAGAGTGAAGAAAGATGATACAGTGTTATTTTTGATGATTGGAAAAAAAATCTGCAAAGTCAAAGGTACTGAATTCAGTGTGGCCAGAATAAGGTTCCTCCTGTACAATATAGATGAACTCAAATCCTATCTCCAGTTTTAACCTGGCAATCACATTCATTTATCTAACAAGTGCTGGGGTGCAAGAATACAGCTCCTTTGTCAATGTTCCGTAAACACAGAACTTTTTCAGGAACAGAGATCTAAAGAGTGCAACTAAATAGATATTAAATACCAGGTGATTAAAAAAGAATGACTTCAGAAAAGTTGCTGGTGAGATTCCTCATCTTTAATATTCCTGGCTTCTGGGTGGTTAGTGTTTCCTCAATGCCTGCAAAAGGAATCATTAATATTATCCCTGCTTTGTGGCCTCTTTGTCTCCCCTCCCCCTTCTTTTCTCTCTTCATACAGAGACAAATGCTGCAGCTCCTACTGAAGACTGAGGTATAACAGGCTAATTGTTAATCAGCTGGCAAAGAGGGGCTGATAAGGCAAAATGCCAGGATGACTTCCAGAAGAGACTGTAAAAAATTAGGGAAAATTGATCTTTGATACACTTTTAGTGTAATTTCCTTTTCTGTGTACTTACAGCGTTAAAAATGTATTCTTAAAATCAAATATCCTTCATTTTCAACAAATGATGTTACTGCAATTTGGAAGTCAATTGGTGTTTTGCATTGACTTTAACAGGACAGCCACTTAAACGACTTGCCCAAGGTTGTACAGGAAGTCTGTGTGAGGACGAGGGAGATTTTATTAGCTGCGCGCATTAACATTTTTTCTCTCTGTCTGCGGCAGCTCTAAAATTTATTACCAGTCTCTAGGTAGTGCTCTGCATTGCTATCCTGCAGTATTCTATCCAAAGCAAAATTATTTGCTTTTGGGGTTTTCTTAAATGTCATAAAAAGATGAGGGAATCTGACTTTATTTCCTGAAACTTGGAAATAAAGTTGCGTCGCTACTGAAACAAAATTCAGGAGTAATTACGTTTCTGTCTAAATATTTGTCAGTAAAGCTTTTCGCTCTCCCCTCCCCCTCCGAAGCCTGCTACATTCAAAGCGGTTAGTCACAGCACAGAGCACAGAGATTCCTTTCTGCGGATCAGCCATCCAATCCAGCTTTTTTTAGAAGCCACCAAGAAAACTGTGACCCCTTCCACAGACATATAATACAGACAGTCACTCATGCATTAACAGCCATAAACCCCCAAAGGTCGTTTCCATGGCAACCTCAGGGTCCTTAATGACCCTGACAGTTCAATGATTTTGTTTTGTTTGAGGGTGAAGGAATAATAAGTCTTCTCCCCTCTCCCCTACCCCCTCCATCGCCCTGATAGGCGTTCATTATCTGATGCCAGGCTCAGCCCTGGAGCCAGCTCGGGAAGGTGAGCGCCGCGCACAGACAAAGCGCTGCACGGGAGCCGAGCGTGCGCAGCATGCTGCAGCAGCCCCAGCCTCATTAATTCCAGCACTGGCCCAGTGTGTATAGTAAGTGCCGGGGGTATTATGAGAGTCTGTAGCAATATGTTGCATAAGTGAGCCCCAAATCACTGTACAGTTAGTTAGAAAGTACATTTTGCATACCACTAGCAGGAGTGCTTTTATTAATGATGTGTACCAGCAACACAAGACATTGCAGCTAGTTGCAGCAAGACCTATAATTTTAATGATGTGATGAATATGGCAATTAATGTACTTCAATCTAATTCCCATATGTATCATGTTTAACTTCAGAAAACTAAAGAGATATACAGGAACAAGAAGCATAATAATGCATTGCTAAGTGATTAGGCTATTTCTAATGCTTTGAATGCCCATTTCTTCATTCTGTTCTTCTGCTGAACCTTCCATTCTTTAATCAGAAATCAGCTACAGGCATATGCAGACTTCCATTCCCAATATTAAACACAGTATATTAAATGGTCTAGAATCTGGCTCTCTATGATCCTATGTCATTCTTTACAAAGTTCCAGTGAAAGCTACTTCCATTGTTGACATGAAATTATATACATTCATTTGATCACATTCCAGCATTATCTCATCATGACTATGCTCTTACTAGTGTCATATTAAACCAGCTCTTTGGTGACCTATTTTACGGATGGATGGATCTAAATTGCCTTCGTTTTCTTTCATTTCATAGATTAACTGTGCAGTGAACATAAATGGTATAAATTACAGCTTCCAAAAGGTTTTTCTATTGCGTATCAACGGCCAATGGCCCTACAGCTGACAGAGTGGCTGGAAGATGAAGTTGTGCAGAGGCTCCTGTTGTGGCTTCCTCCTCTTCCTACTTGTATACTGAGACCTCAAGGGCAGGATACTGGCATTAAAACATTGCATGGCTGAAAGGGCCCTCCCTGATTTCTCTTTATGGAAACTGTTAGGACAGCTTTGTACCTGAGGTATAAAGTGATTGCTGCATAGTCTAACATACTATTGCCTAGACACAGTGTTCATGTAGAGGTGAGGTGTTCCGACCTTTCTAATGACAAAGAAGTCTTTAATGGGTTTTGGAGCAAGTCATATTCATTTCTCTGTATTCACCTTTATTGTTTGAAGTTCAATCCTCTTATCTAGTGAAATCATTAACTCCAGATGGTTTCAGGAGAAACTTGGGGTAGCACAATACCTCCAGGTATGGTCACCCCTCAGAACACAGGTCCCATAATGTACGTTTCCGTAAGCTCTGTCCCCAGCTAGCTAGTTCTATTGAACTGTCTTTGATCCAGAAAAACATTTTAGACAAATGAATATTCCCACATAAGTTATTGCCCTTGGTTCCTGAAGTTAACAAACTGCTTGAACTTGTGCTGCTAATCATATGCTTACATTCAGTCCTTATTCAGGATAAGGTACTTTGTGGGATAAAAACAAAACAAAACAAAAAACCAACAGAATAACCCTACTTTATTCTGAAGAATGGAATCTAATGTGAATCAAACTTGTAAAAGAGGAAGACAGAGATAGGACTGGAGCAGAGGCACTAGACCGCTTTGCGCTTTCCTTGTACTCAATTTCCACTCCCTCAAAAATATTGACTTGCTTTTTAATCTTGCCTTCACTCGTTTTATTCCTCTTCACTGCAACCTAATGCAAGGTCACTGGAAAGTCAGAGCAAGAGGCAGCACAGCAACCTCCAAGCCTCATGAGGGAAGGAAAAGATTTAAAGAAAAAAGTTAGCATCTTGCTTCTGCAGCTAATCGCTCTCAGCAGCATGTCTTGATTGTATACTACAAAGGAAATCCAAACTATTGGTTACAGACATACTATAGCCTATGTGCTCCCTAAGTATGACATTTCCACCTGTCTTCCATGCATGTTTCTTTCCATGCTGACAGAGCTTTCCAAGTTCAGTAGAGGTTCCCCGCAGAGAAATGTACACACCTTCCTAAACAAATCCTTTACCTCTCAACTTTATTACCGTGTTCTATGCACAGCCTATGTTATATGGAAGCAGCCTTGGTCTGATAGCAATTAAATACGCCCAGAGGCATGGAGCTAGTCTCTCCTCCAAGTGAGCACGCAAGTCTCATTAATGTTAATGGCAGATGTGTACCTTCTGAGCATCAAGTAGCAGAAGGATTCCTAGAATTCCCCAACCTGGAGAAAACCTGGCTGGGGACCTCAATGCTTTTGTGTGCACTTACACAGGACATGTTCCATCTAATTTTCATAAACAATGTGAACTCAGGGAAATATGCAAGAACAGTATTTTTGAGACAAGTTGTATGTCACAAGGGAAATAAATTAAGCACCACAAGTGCCTCAAACATAACTGCACTGCTATTTCTGATCTTACAACAGGATTATACAGTCAGCTATGAAACACGATGTATAGCAGTGCAGGAATTTGGACAGATTTTATCATTTGTTTCATATTTAGAAATACTCAGAGAACCTGGATGAGATTAGGACCCTACTGAGGAGTCTCTCCAAGTAGCAAACAGACAGCAAACACATCCCTTACGCATTAAGCTTAGAAATGAAATAGGCAAGACAAACAAAAGAGAAGAGGTTATCTCCATTTTACACACTAGCAGCGGGAGAACATACAGGTGATATCACTTGCCCAAGTTTACAATAACAGGAAGCAGGAATAGACAGCAAATTTCCTGAGATCTCTCCTAGCTCTTTCAGTACATGAACATCTTCCCTACAATCTGCAAGCTTTCCATCCTATCTAATCCACTTCAACAGTTCATGAAACAAAAATGCATCCAACAGGATTTTTTGTGGGATTCCCTCTTTCTTACATTTCATCTTGCAACAGTCATAAGGCAAAGAGTAACAAATAATAGTCCAAATTCTTTTTCCATCAGAGAACAAAAGACTCCCAGTGGACTAGCTTCTACTAACTTTTAAGAGCGATACCCTCTCTAGAAAGCAAAAGATTGAAGCAATATATGACATGTCCCTGCAGCTTTCACTTATCCTTGTAATCCCCATTTAAATTTGCTAAGTACAATTCTAAAAATTGTTATTTTACGCAATTATGTACAAAATGAGAATGGTGCAAAAAGAGAAAAAATGGGGTTTAAATTAAAGGACCATGAGGGATGTGGCACATCTGAATATGTATGAGGCAAACCTGTCACAGGAGAATGTTAGTAATGAGGGAAAAAACTCGGCAATGCAGTGTCTGCAGACCATGATTCCTCCCTTCCAACACCATAACTATTAAGTATAATTTGTATTCACTTATTTGGAAAACTTAGAATTTCAAGCTTTCACATATATATTGTTTTGTGAAATAATATTTTTGCAAAGAAAAAGAAAATTAACAACTACAACAAAGATCTAGGAATGAAGACTAAAGGATTCTACTCTTTATTTTGCTGCTGGCTTCCCATATGAATCTGAGCAAGTCACTTCACCTAAGATTCTGTGGAGTGTCCTAAATGTCCTAAATGTCTCAGGTGACATGAAATGTACTTAGGCTTATAAAACATTTAAAGATAACCAGATGGATGATGATTTAAAGTAACGATAAGTGTATGGTAGTCCTAGACACGCATAATTATTTACATTGATGTAGTATATCTCTTTACACATATATAAAATAAAGTGTCTTGTCCCAAAGAGGGAAATTTGTTGAAGTGGAGTAATTTAAGGAGCCATTTGAAACTCAAAAATATGCATTTCCTTTTTTTAAATAGTACTGCTCATAGCTATAATTTCCACGGTAATGAAAAGACAGGTACCTGAAATGAAAGTGTTAGAACAACAAGCCTTTTCCATGTCATTGTTAAGAGCAGGACAAAAACTGCTGAAGTTCAGATCCAGCAGACTTGAAAAACATTTTTTTTTTATTACCTGACTTGCTTAACTGTAATCTCTGGCAATTTGCCCAGGCCTCCTAAGGTTGAATCAGAAGATACTACTGTTATTCCTCTCAGTACCAGTTGTTTGTGCTAGTCTAGGCTCAGTTTGATGTCAAGAAAGAGGCTACTACTGCCAGGAGGACAGGTATTTAACACTGAAATGAATACATTGAGCAGCAGTAAACTCAGGCTTTGATGCTCTACTTCTTTATTTCCTCTATCTATACAGGGATATACACTGTACTTTATTTAGTTGTTTTGCCAGAGATGTTATCATTTCTTCATTATTTTTTTTTTTCAAAATAAAGTGGTTCTACACTATTTGCAGCGCTGTTATCAAGTTAGGGATCATTTCTTTAGGTTTGGTAACTAATGGTAAATGGGTATTCTTTAACTCATACATCAAATATATCCAAGGTGAAAATGTAGGGCTTGGCACAGTATGAAAAGAACATGTGAATGGAGAAATAAAACATTTAGTAAATGCAAAGAAAAGTTGTTTTCATGCTCTGTATCTCAGGGATTATATTTATTTACTTGACCAGGAACTGCAATCCTCTTTCCCAAAGTGATTTAGGTACTTTGAAGGATAGATTTTTAGAAGCTCTAAATGTGTTTTTCAAAGGTTGCCAGCACATACATGCCTACTGCCTAAAAGAAATCAATAACTGAAGTGCATAAAAACCTCACTTACGGGCATTTGATTGCTCCTGTTGGATCCATATGTAAAAAAGATAAATGAACAAATCTCAATTCTAAGCTAACTTTCATGACGAATACATTTCAAAAGCGAAAACTAGTTCCTGTAAACTGGATAAGCAGAGAAACTTAAATCTCGACAGCACTGTCAAAAACCAGAGCTACTATCAGGTAAGCTACCTGTTCTCCTACATACGTCCCAGAAAATTTCACAGATCAGGTGGTTTCCCTTGTCGCTTTTACCTGATCTACTCAGAATATAAAATGGGAAAGGACACAAATTCTTCATTCATTTTACCCAGTAGTTTTTAATCACTTTTTCAGTACTCAATAAAAGAATGCAGACATAACTGGGAATTCAGTGTTTTAATAAATATGAATTGCAGTGGTCCATATTTTTAGATTTTTTATTAAAAATGCATAAAACTACAATTTATAGTATAGATGTACATGTATCTGTACATATTTTCATATTTATCTATTTGCATGTGTTATCATAGAAAAATATATTTTAGTAGAAAACATTGTGATTAAAAAGTTCTCAGATTCTTCACCTGTTCTACCATACTCAGGACTAAATTTACTGTTTCCATTACTCTGTGAACATTCCAGTATTCTGTTACCAACTGCCATCATGAATGTATTTTGTAAGCAAGGCCACACTACACTTGTGAACCAAAACACAGAATCATAAGAATGGCCTGAGTTGGAAGGGACCCCAAGGATCATCAGGCTCCAGCCCCCCTGCCACAGGCAGGGCCACCAACCTCCAGATTAGGTACTAGATCAGGTTGCCCAGGACCCCATCCAACCTGGTCTTGAACACGTCCAGGGTCGGGGCATCCACAAATGGTGTACTCGGGGCACTCTGAGTGTATAAACATTTTCAGCACACCAGATCTTTGGCCAAGGGCCAAGCAATTGATTACAAGGCTATGAATGTCACTGGATTTTATTTATAAAAATCCCGTAACAGTGGCTCTGCTCTATGAAGAACTAGCACTGGCAGGTTTTAAAAGTAGGGTGCTCTTAGGTGAATTTGGGAGCAAGCAACCTTTGGAGAAAATTGAATGGAGCAAATAGGAGCCAGTCTCTCCCCAGTTACCATTTTTCCTAAATTCATGGTATCTGACAATTAGACAAATGTGTTACATAAAAATCCTGTTTTGCTATAGCATGAGTAAACATGAATAAGACTTCTCTGTAGAGAGTGTTACAAGAAAATCACAGCATGAAATAATTTAGGAGAAAATTAGGAGAAATTTAGGAGAAAAATATAGTACACTATCAGGATTTTTTTTTAAATAAAAACCCTTGAATTTTGATTTCAAATGTAGATATTGAATGGAGAACATCTGATTCTGGACAAAAAATTTATTAATACAGGAAAGTGGTTTTTTCAGTACTATTTACTTTTTCTCTCAAATCTTGGTGAGATGTTTTAAAAGGTAAACAGAAAATTTCTGTGGAAAAGCAGAATGATACACAGTGATAATCATCTGTATAACTCACGTTAAAAGTCAGAGGCAGCACTTTTACCTTCAGAGATGGCACTGTTAGGCACATACACGGCAATAAAGAGCCTTGCAGAAGCGTATCAGCCTTTAGTTTTACATCTGCAAAACACAAAGTCCCTGACCCACAAAGTCATATGGACAGTTAACTTTGAACGCTGTGTTACTAACATTGCACCTCATTCAAAAATACACATAAGGCCACATTCAAGTGTCCTTCTCTGGAGCTGAATTTGCCTTCTTAATTACTTCTCAGCATAAATCAGAGTTTTTCCTCCCTTTCCCTTGTTGCTGTTGGAAAAAATGTGTGAGTGCTCCCTATCTTGCTTCATTGCTGTCAGACACAGGGTACACACCTTAAATGACTAAGAGACAAAACCAAGCTTCAGGCTGGAGCTTTTAACCATTCCAGTTGTTCGTAAAATGTTTGTGGTAAATAATTTAGGAGGACCTGTCATGTGCAGTATTTACAGTGCCATAGCACCTAGAACGATGGCAAACATTGTTCACATACTCTCTGACTATTAGGAACATTGTCAAGCTACTTCCTGACAGCTCAATGGACCTGAGGAATACAAAGGTGTTTTTGAGTTTCCTTTGCTTCGAGGTCCTGCCCTGAACAAACGTTAGCCAGATTGCATCTAAGATCTCAAAACAGTGAATATGCATTTCTTTGTGTAAGATCAGTAATCGGAAAGGTTTTGGAGCAGTGGGAGGGCAACCATGCAGTTCTGAAAGACTAGCTAGCAAAAGTAATCAGTCACACAAATGAGAAAAAAATCACTTTCAATGGTAAGAAGCCAACAGCAGCATCTCTAGAATAGATATGGAGCTGAACTTCTACTGTCAGAAATGGTAAAGACCTATTGATCCTGCTTGCCCAGCCACCTGTAAATTTAAGACTATACGCTACAGGATGTTTTCTATTGCTTTTTTCCTAGACTAATTCCAAAAGACCAAATATTGATAATCCCATCATCTCCCTTGAGATTTTATTCCGATTTTCACAGATCCCTCTGTCAAGAGTGCTACTGGTGGGGGTTTGCTTGATACCCAACTTAAATTTTGAGTTCCTTAAGTTTATCTGGATGTCACTTCAAATAATTTCTTGTTTTCTTGATGATTAACCTTCTACAGGATGGTTACATTTTTGCCTTTATTTACCCAGGTTTGATATTGCCTCAGATACCTACTTGTTAAACTCTTACCTCCCTGAGTTCCGCAGGCAGCTGAATTTTAGCTGTTAGCTGTCCTGGGTGCCAAGCACAGAGAATAAGAAATTCAAGAGTGGAAGTACCTAATTAATAGAAAACTAGGAGAAGCATACAAATGTAGGGTATCACAGCTTAGATGAAAATGGGAAAAATATGTTGTTTTTTAGAATCTTTGTCTCACGTCAGAAGTGCCCAAGGCTAACCAGCCCTTAGTGGATTGATAAAGGACCAATGTGTCGGGTCTTATTTAGTAGAAGAAGCCAATTAATTATTATACAGAATTAGATGCCATTTAGCATTGCTTATATTACTGATGACTCGCTAATTTGGCTGGCTCTGATGTAATTACAATTAATTTACGTCCTTAATCCTAATGCTCTAACCTGGCTTTGATTTAATCAGGCGATATGGAGGTATCACAATCAAAGCAGCATTGAGGAGCTCACTGCTAAAAGAGATAATTACACCTTACAAAACATATCCTTCCTACCACTCACATCTCTTGAAACATTGAATTAGAACGGTGCAAATTCTCAGTCAGAAAATCTCAGATGGCAAAGCCCAGTTTAAATGCAAAGAAGAGCTGAGGACACTGCTCAAGATTCTTCTTTTCTGTCTCTCAGAACATGCAAGATTAATTCTATTTATTTAGCCGCATTCTACAGATCTCTGGAAAATTCCAAAGAAATAATAAATCTTCATGCTGTGTCATCAAGACAGGACGGGTGCTAAACAGTAAAACAGTATGGGTAGAGCTCCCCATATCATCTGAAAGAACATATCAATGCAAATAAAAATAATGTCAACAGAGATCTTGATTCAGGTTTGCTTGGTGAAAAGATGCAGCAAAAGAAAGTTATAATCTCCTTCTTCTAGGGATGCTGGCCTTTTCACCCTTATGCACCCTTAATTGCCAACTCTTCTGTTGCAGCTTGGAGATAGCTGTCCCTAGCATGTCCCCTTCTATTTCATCCTAGACAAACTTAACAGAGAATCCTAAAGGAGAGGAGAGACAAACAGGTCAATGAGACATTTCAACACTTGCTAGTGAAGTCCCTTGATGTTGAGCTTGTTCTTGGTGCAAGAGAGATGGGCATTTTGGGGGAATCGGTTTTCAGCTGCATTCTGACAAAAATTAATATAAGACAGGCATGGATCTATAGCATATAATTTTGCTGTGGATTTCCTTCCCTCATTGCATTGCATCCTGATTACCTACTGGACTGCAGATCTGCACTCAGACCCTTAGAATAGGACACAATTGCTGCATTATTTTCTCCTATTACTATTCCCTTTTTACTCCTGCATTGCATAGTTCTGAGAACTTTCCTGCTTTTTATATTCCTACACTGCTTAACTATTAATGCATATGATATCAAGTCAATATAAGTAATTCTTAGGGAGTTATTTTAGCTAGTTATTCACTCTTTAGCATGTAACTTAAATGTGCTCTGAAAAGTTTCTCTGTTGCTGCTGAATGGAAAGTCATAGATTAGGTAGAGTCTTTCTCTCACATTTGGAGTCCAGCCTGACAAAAAAGCAGTAGACTCCAGCTGGAGAAAGACTGCCACAGCAGAATTCAGATGGGGGCAATGCAAATCTGCTTATTCCTTTACAAACAACATGTCTTCTTTCAGTCCAGAATAATATGTGTTAGTGAGGTTATCACCTCACAGTGGACAGTTCACAAGCTGGAATGCCAGAAAGTGTTCTGCTTACAATGCAGGGAATCTAATTTCAGTTACCTTGGTTATGTTTCTTTGCAACAACCAAACTGCTCTTATTTCCTATAATCGTGCTGCTGTAAGCTGGAGTACAGCTAAAAGACACAGCTTGCCATTACTGATGGCAACCAAAGGAATTGCCATGACATACTGTTTTGTTCTTTGCTAAATAAAAACGGAAGATATTTTTATGAGAAAGTACATTGGACTCCAATTTTTCTTCCCTGTTCTTTTACCATCTTCCACATGCAGGACCAAATTTGTGAGTCCATGTGAAAGACCATCTTTAAAAGACCCACAACTTCCCATCTTTCCCTTTCTTCATTCACAGCATACAACCCAGGCAGAGCAGAGATGCTTGTCCCTTACCTCCCCTCTCTTCATCTCAATTGCATATACAGACTCCTGCGCATTTGGGTCATCCTAAATCACGACAGCACTGAATCTTACCAAATACATGCTTAAATCTTGCTACAGTCCCTGAGAGTTAAGCATGTGTTTGTATACTCTGCTGAATAGAGACAGGCTGCTGAAGCAGAGCCTCAGCAAGCAGCCTCCATACTCTTCTTCTAAAGGGGTCCAATTGCAGGAAACACTGTCATTAGTCAGCCTCTAAGACAAGCCTAACTTTGTCAAGTTGTCACAGTTTTCTCAGAGGAGAGAGGAGAGAGGGTAGATTGAAAGGGAAGGAGAGATGTCCCTTTTGTATATATGAAAACATCTCCCCAACAGCTGAAAGCACTCTGCATATGTGTTGTTTTGAGATACCTTCTCTCTCTACAGTAGCCATGTTCTGGAGGAGATAATGGCTGCCATCCCACCGAGAACGCTGCATATGATCCTCTTTCAGTCATTTAAAATATGAACTTCACTCAGAGAATTCTAGGAATAGCTGCTCCAGCTGTTCTGGAGAGATAGAAAGCTGTCACAAGAGACACTGTTAGACTCCGGTAAAATCCGCAGCTGCACTAAAGATCTCACATAAACTCCTTAATGGTTTGTACCATTCAGCCAGCAGTCAAGGAGAAGTGAAATGTCATCTGTGACTATAAGGCAGTTTGTATTCCATGCATCAAGGCTGTTCTTGAATTTGGCAGAGTAGGAAAGACCCTAAACAAGTCCTTTTATCAAGTGTCTGAGCAGTTACTTGATCTAAGAGGTTTGTATACCTGCAACCAGCAATGTAAATGTCTGAGACAAATTACAAGGCAGTAGTAGTGTTACAGTGAAGGATGAAAGTGCACACAGAAAGGCAAACAAGCAAAGCATTACAACAGCCAGTTAATGGCAAACACATTTATTAACATCAAGTGCGATGTTTGTAGGTTTTCCCTGCCACCACCAGCTGCAGATGCCAGCTACTTGAAAAGATGAAACAGTGCAGTGAATTAAATAGAGAGACTTTTTAGTTTTTCACAGCACAGTCTGCCTGCATTCTTGGCAGTGGAAGCAGGCTCCTAGCTCTGTCTTCGAAGGAACAAAAGCCATGCTGGCACACAGCAAGCAACTTGATTTCACAAGGCCTCCTGGGAAGAATGTACAGGAGCACGGCTCTCTGTCTGGCAGCCACATCCTTGAATAAAAAGAGGAGGAGGGAAAGGGCACGAAGGAAGAGGCACACAGGGTCTCCATATCATACATGAGAAGCTTTTACACAAGCAGACATCCTTGCCCCAAAGTATTCAATAAAAGAAGTGTTCAAGGTGAACCACTATACTTACTGCACAACGGAGGAGCGCATTTCACAGGCTACTGTTCTTTTATTAGAAAAGCTTCTCAAAGGTTTTATTGCCACCCATAGACAGTAAGCGTTCAGAGTTCTTTAAGTGTCAGAAAAATAATGAAGTAATAGATCTGAATTAAAATTTGAAAATTTAAGATACTTTAGAAAGCAGAATTGCTACTCTTTCTTTTTACTTTTTGATTTTAATTGCAGAAATATGCAGCAAAACACCAGCGGGAATGGTCCCATTCCAGTGCAGTACACCAGCTCATTTCAATTGAAAAAGATTTTCTCAAAATTGGTATTTGTCATGCCAATGGTATGACATAGACAGAAAACAGCTACAGAAGCAAATGCATAACCCAATGGAAGTTCAGACAGAGATGAAGATATTCATGTTAGTACTGGATGAGCTCTGAAATTTGAGAGCGTGACGCTAACCTTCTGTATCTGTGGCACTGATTTGCATCAAGACGTGATGTAGGTAAACGATGAGACAAATAAAAGCTTGCTCACTTCCGTACCTTAAAAATGTAACACAGTTCAATAGAGATGACCCTTTTCTTAAATGGTAAATAGAGTTACAGATTTTCTCTATTTCAAAGTCCGAGGAAAGTTCTAAGCAAATTAGAAAAAGAAGTGAGGAAAACTATTATTTCTGTGATAATACTGATGTCTCAGCATATTTCTAGGATTGGTCTTCTAACCAAACTTCAGTGTATTTAGATTCATACAAAGAATTAATTTAATAATTATACAGTGGAAATGATGACAAATTTCCTTAAGGACATATTGACATTTTCTCTTGTTCACAGCTGTAGACTTAAACAACAGTGGCAGAAGAGAGAATGTCTTCTCTTGTTTACTTCGCATTCATAAATGACAGTAGGGATTAATCTGACAAACACACCTTTCCATCAGGGAAGAACGAGGGAGGACATGCACTCCCTGAAAGTAAATCTCTGGTAGTGCCACAAAAAGAAAAGCACATTCAGTTCTGCAGGCAAGATGACTTTAGTCTGAAATCACTGTCAAAGTAAGCGTTTATTTCAACTATTAACAGTAATTGGTGTATCAGATTATTTCTTCTTCCTATTCTGAATATTTTTCTTGAATCATAAATAATTCTATTGAATTCATCAGGAATCTTGGCATAAGGAAGATTATCATAGGTGTAAATTTTAGAAAGCAGTCTTAAAAAAACCAAACAACTCTCACTCATGACCCATTGGTTTTATGCCAGATCGTTGCTCGTTAGGAATTATTTTCCATGTCAGTCAGAACATGCTGCTAGTTCAATATTGCAAAATTGCCGTGAGTTTTTGATAATTATGTAACCCCAATGAAATATTGTTGGATTGTCTACAGCGCTCACCTCATTTCTTTGTTGGCTGATTACCTTGGGTTACTAGGTTAAGTAGCTTGCTCTCAGCAAAATCAAATAATCCTATCTAGGCATCCACTCTACATTTTAGTAGTTTTTCCTTATTCATCTCTACCCCAGCTGATCTGAATAATGGGGATCTTGAGCCTCTTAACCTTTTAACTTGTTTCTCTTAGAGATCGTGTTCTGTATCTTATTGCAGCTTCTGTGTCAATAATAGTCCAGTCTTTTGTCCCTTTTAACCAGCCATGTACAAATACTCTATGTCTCTGAAGACAGTTTTATTCTTGCAGACATAAACTGGATAATCATCACTTTATTTCAAACACAGGCTCCACAGCAATTGGCATATTTATTTCCAATCAGCTTTTCAAATGGCATCAATCAGAGGTGCTTAACCACGTTACTTAATTTTCAATCTGTGTTTCTATTGATTTATAATATTTTCACCAGATAAAGTACATCACTCCATAAAGTGTTCTGTCTACATAATAAGTTTATCTGCCAGTAAGAAATCTGAAAATTTCTACTAATATATTAGTAAATTTAGGACAATGGCTCTTTCAGAAGTGAGTTGATATGAATGCTTACCAATATGATGCATAAGTATATGAACAATATTTTTCAAGAAGTCCTTAAAATAAAAGTGAACTCAAAATACTAGTATAATTGACTTTGATTAAAAACCAAAACCCCCAAAAAACCAGCAACAAATAAAAACCATCAACACCAAACACTTTTAAGGCAGATATAAACTGAGTTCCTCTTCTTTTCTATTCAGACCCAACACATTCTAAGGTTTGCTATTTTGAGTGACAAATAATAGATCTTGATGAATTGCAAGCAGAAATAAACAGAAAATATATCTGGGAAACTGAGGAAGCAACACAGTATAATTCCATTTAGTTATTAGTTATAGGCGGGGAAAGACTGTGGATTTATCCGGTAATGATAGAAGAAACTGGAAAGAACACAGATCACTTTCAGATATTTATCAGTTGAAAGCCTGATAAAAGCATGAAAAAGTTTGCTGTTAAAAGTTTTCTGTGTAAAGTTCCGAGACTATTCTCTCTGAGATGTGTTTGAAATGGACCTCACAAGGCGTACAGGATTTTCAGCAGTTCCCATCATCTGATACTAAACAGTTACACGAGAACCTCCCTTCTCACTGAAATATGAGAACATTTCTCTCTCTCTTTGCTAGGGAATATGTAAAGAATGTGGACTGCATATTACAAACCTGAGAGCTCAAAATAGTAATATCAAATAAAAAATATTTAATCTTAAATCTTATAACAGTGGGATTTTAAAGGAAATGCATGAATTTTGACATACCAGATTCATAATTTTTGAAAGACTCATTTTGCCAAAACTGTTTTAAATGAACTGTAGAATGATCAGTTTTTTCACTCGTTACAATAGTAACGAGAAGGTTTGCTTGCTGTTTTTTAATGAAATTATTATTTTTCAAAAGGCAGTCAGTTCAATGAATTTGCCCATGAGTCCTTGAGAATGCAAGAATTTGTCAAAAACAAGTACCAACTGAATATAAAATATGTACAGTCACACATTGAATATTTAAATAGCCATTTAGTATGTGCATTGATCCATGTGTTTAGTGTAAGATTTCTAAATTTCTATTTACAAAAATGAAAAGCCCTATTCTGAGTAAGGTTAGAGAATTCAAATCAGAAAAATCAATTATTACCGTCTGTAATACATCAAAAATAAGGTAAATACTTCTGGTTAAGAAAAAAATGTAATATATTAATCTCTCAAGAGAAAGAATAAAATTTTAAAGGAATTTCTTTTCACGTAACAGATAAGAAGAGCTAAGAAAACAAAAACCTCAGCTATGATGACAAAGTTGTATTTAAATATATCTGCTTCTGAATTCACTCGTGAGAAGTTTCCTCAGTTCAAAGAGAATGAGAGTCATAAATGAAATTAATGATATTTTCACAGAAAATGGAACTGGAATGAACAAACGTGGAAACCTGCTCCTAAGGATACCTATTATTCAGTCAGAAAAAAATGCCATCTATGTATGCAGTCAAAGCAACTCAAATTGCAAATATAAACGATGAATATCAAATACTCAAAGGACCAGTGACAAAAAACAGTTTCTCAGTAGTTCACTGCCTGAAAAACATTAATAATGAACATTTGCTGAGTAATTCTAACAAACAAATTTGTTGAAACACATCTGGTTGACAGAAAATTGGAAAAGAATGATAAACATATAAGGTTTTCTATTTCTTTCATTAAGACTTGTGGTCCACCATTACAAACTTGAAAACTGGGGAGTTATCACTAGCCCTTCAACTACCACGGGGTCCACCTCAAGATTCTTACCTGACCATCATTTGATCATCCGAATGTTATTCTTTCAATGCTGGTGAGAAGTAGAAATGCTGTCCTACACAAACATTATCAACAAAAATTGCTTTTGGTCCAGCATTCTAAGTCTTTTGTCATGCAAAACTTAGCACTAACTATATAATTTATAAACATAGTCTCACTCATATGCATACACTAATAAATGTCAGGCGTATTTATCTGGTCCATCATGCCTGAGGTATTGCCAGAATTCCAGCTACACACACTTAGCTGCACTCCATAAGGAAAGAAAGGGAATTAAAATCTAACTTTCATGTTATAGAATAAGCCAATTTCCCACAGACTTAATAAAAATATTGTTGTTCCCAGAAATGGTATTCCTCTACTCCAGAAGTGAGAAATATTTATACTGAAAAGAATAGGTATGTTTGGGAACAAATAAGGAATATGAATAAACTGAAGAAATCAGAAAAGACTTGGCATAAATAAACCAATTACGCAGGCTTTTAAACTGAAATCCTTAATAATGTATAAGGTAAAACACAGACACACAGCAGAGCTAATACTTGCAAATGAGCAACTCTGTAACGTAAACATTTTCCTAAAGCAAGGAGAACATAAAGATTATAGTACCAAGAAAATCAACCCCCCCCACCCAAAGCAAACCAAAAATAGAAAAATGATTTAATAAAATCAAATAAGATCAAGACGAAAGTCTATGCAAATTGCATTTAGAAAAAATCAACAGACAAAAGAAGCTGAAACCTACTGGAGACCAATATATCATAGTAAACTTACAGTAAATAAATTAGCATGATTCCTCACTGTCTATGTTGTTAGTTCAAGCCCTCTACAATTCATGCTCTCTATTGTTATTCAGTTAATTTCATACAGTCAATATATATGTATGCAGTTCATTGGTTCACAAGGTTTCCTGGGGTTAGCTCTACGCTCTCACACTTTTCCTGTTGAAGCTGAACTGCTCTAAGGTACAGGAATTAGTCCTGAGGGCCAGGAATCCCTCTGCAATTGCAGAAGAGCCAAGACAGTGCAAGTTCCTTCATGGTAAAGCAATGCACTTGAGAAGGAGAGTTCATTTAGATAACAAAAGGCAGCAGGCTCTCTCTCTAGTCCATGGATTGCACATGGACAGATGAGCAGCTGGTGGGAAGAGACACTAGTAGTTCCAAATAGCTATCCCCACTGATGCCTTCTTGTATCAAAGATCCACCTCAGACTCCTGTGGTGATAACAGCTATGAGTGCAAGGAATGGAAGAGAGAGAATTCATTTTGGATGGAAAAATTTTAGCCACTTAGGACTTGCACGTTATGATCAAATCTCCAATCAAAACTTTTTCAACCATCAGGTTAAAAAAAGACTTTTGTCTGTACTTTGATACGTATTAGTGCCTGAACAGTTCCGAGAGTTCCAAGGTCAACTTGCCACAATGTCTTTTGCTGTATTATTTTTTTTTGGTCTTGCCAAAAGAACTACTGTAGTAGTTTTGAGATGAGTGTCAGGAACAGGGATGGCAAGGTTGAAAGCTGAGGTGGCAGCTCCCTACAAAACCCTCTGCTTGAGTCCATGCTCTAATTATGAATCTTAACTAGCATCTTGATCTACTCCTTAAGTGGAACTAATGAAAAATATATGTTCTCTCAGTCAGGGGGGACCTTCTTTGTGATTGACTGAAGTTGCTTCCTACTACCTCTCCTCAGGACCTCTGCATTCTCAGGCTAGTTCCCATTGTTTGCATCCTGACTGCACGAACATGGTTCTGACATGTACCCATTCTGTCTTTTTTTTTAGGAACCCCAAATTAGGATGCATCCATAAATTTTAAACAACCTTCATTGAAAAATGGAGCCTAGCTGTAGCTATCACCATTACAAATCTCAAAAAGTTTTGCTATAATTTCACAAATGAAAACTGGACAAGACTTAAAAATACCGCTACAGAAAGAAATATTGAGCGCAAAGAAAACACCCCATAATATGAAATATATAAAAATCACATATAATTTAGAAAGAATGAAGGTTTTGAGGGGTGAGTAAGGAGAATAAAAAGATGTGGCAGGAAAGGAAAGAATATGAGAGGAGGCTAAGTGAAATGACACAGAGAATTTAAGAACTGTGCAGAATATGAAAAGCCTCAAGAAAAAAAACTCCACTGTCAAGCCAAGACACGTAGCAGAGATGTAACTGTTCTTATCTGCACTTGAGGGCATGAAATAATTCCTTTTTTAATTTTGTCTTTTTAATCCTGTCAATTGGAGCTGTCACTATGGATGTAATAGCAAGTATCCCAATCACAATATCAAAGACTCTTCACTGACACTCCTTGAAATGGCATTAATGTCTGCTCACTAAGGGTAGTACATTTAAATGTTCTTGTACAATGTTGTAGCTCCCCTTTAGTCAGGTATCAAGCTGCTATTTCACGCTCTGCTTGTAAAATTATTAACAGCTGGCCTAATGTTAGATCAACTGGAGTATGGTTTTCTAGAACGAGACAGTGCTTACCCAGACTATTTCCTACTTGATCAAGTGATTACTTCCTTTGTGTTTCCAGAAATCATCAATGGCTTTCGAGTCCAAAGCAGGGTCAGGCTTTCTAAGAGTAAACTGGGTGTAGTTCGATGGTACATTTTCTCAGAGATGTAATTTCTTACTACTCTTCCCCAAGAAATAAACCAACCATCATGGTTGTACATATGCAGCTGTATATAGTGAAATAATCCAGGTTAAAATAACGATAAAAATTGTTTTGTTTTGTTTTTAACCACAATACATCAAAACTTCTCTTATCTGTCAGGCAGTAGATGAGTACTGCAGACACACTAAAGATTATTTTGCAGTGGCTCTGTGTACTGTTAAAAAAGATTTAAAATAGCGGGATAATGATACATTGTTTTTAATGTCATTTTCAATTTTTCTGTTGCAAAGGATATCCAAATAGGGGGACAGGTATTCCATAAAAAAACAACTGAAACACACAGTTCTGTGAGGAAATCTAGAACTCATATTTAAATGGAAAGTCTTTAAATATTCATAGCCTGGGTACAAAAGAGGTTAACACAGGAACACACCACATGGATATCAACCTTTGAAAAGCAAATTCTGGATATTCACCTTTTGTATGTAAATCATTGTAAAGAGAAAAAACAAACAAACAAA
>WBMW01005513.1:185882-382458 GCA_013396635.1 Penelope pileata | reverse complement strand
AACAGTACAATTGAGGCTGAACTATTCTGAACTACATACAGGTCATTGTGATGTGACTTGCAGTGACAATTCAGCCCTTCAGTCACTTCTATTAGAAGAGCAGTTATATTTGTTCAAAGCTAAGTGGTACAAATAAAATGTATTGTGTAGGCCTTCCTTTTCATTGCATGTTGTCAAAACTCATCTGCATTTAAACACATTCAGATCATTCTTTCATTCTAATAGTGCTTAAGTATTTTGGCAAGTTTATTTATTCTGGAACAACAGTGATAGTTGCATTGTTTTTTCACTTAAAAATAACCATTTGATAATGAAGTGTTTGAAGAATGTAGTCTGCAAATGTATCCAACATGCTGCAGTCTGCTCAAGGAGGTGCCTGAAAAAAGCCTAATTTTGTAACTCAATGTAAGTGGGCTGCTTTGATTAGGTGCAAGTTGCCTTTAAAGCACGAGTGATAAATACTGAATGACCTAATCACTCATATCTACTTAAAGGATGTAGTACCTAATTGGTTCATTGGGTAGCAAGCATCTCAAAGTGGATCTCAGCTACATTAAATTTTCAATATATATGTATGGGAAGTATGATAAAAATGTAGTGAGATAAAAAAGTATGATTACAAATATATTGCTTACATAAAGTATTTGTCTAGGTAAACGGTAAAGGGAAAGATAAGCCATGAGGCTCAGAAGCATATTTTAGAAGTATATAGAAAGACACAAAACAATCTATACTAAATTCATTTGGAAAGCAGTATTATACACTTATTTCTGTCATGATTTCATTAAGAATTTCATAAAATTTCATTAAAATTTGGTTTGCACTGGAAGTTCCTCTGTGGGAGTTTGAATGGATGAAGTACATGTGACTTTCAGTATGGACAAACATTTGTCACTTAGCAAGTGTAAAGCTGAGTATATGCTTACATGGCCGATCAGATTAGAGCAATCTGTCAGTTTTTCCATCCAGTACTATTTTAAAACAGAAGAACAAGTCAATTCAGTGCTTCTATCATTATGTTTTTGAAAATGCACTGAATTTAAAATTTCCTTCGTTTATTATCAAGGTACAGAACTCAGATGTCAAAGGACTGATATCTTACAGAACCACGAGAAGAGATAATAACAAAATAAAGGAAGTGTAAGAGATGCAACTATCAGGAATCACTGCAACTGGGGAGGTGCACAAGTTAATCTGACAAGAAACATCATCTGGCAGTGAATGAATTTGCATTCATTTACTAATTTGTAATGTGCATTTCAAGATGATTGACATAACTCCTAGACAGGAAACTCAGTCACTTGCCAAATTTAGTAGACTGGTAGTACTTCAAAAAAAAAACGGGGTTAACACCTTGGGAATGCATAGCTGCATGCAGACTTACTTTGAAAGAAGAGAAAAACTTCAAAAGTGATGCGAACAAGTGTTAAAAGCAAATAGAAAACTAAAATGAAAAACAAATAGAAAATTAAATTGCTTGATTTAGCTATATAGTAAGTTAAAGACTTCTAAAGTTTGAGACAGAGAACTCTGGGGAACAAAGAAAGCCTCTAGATATTGTGAATTACACCATCTTAATTCTGAGAGTAAAAATCTGACGTTTACCCATGTTCCGCTACATAGCCATGCTGAAAGAAGAATTTCATGATAACATTATTTTTGTTTCATTCATATTTTGTAAAGTTTTTCCTCGGGGATAGCACTCTTAATTTTGCAAACACTCCTATGAAAAGCTTATTTTCTACATGGAGTCACATTTTGAAACCCACCCTATACTCATTTCTGGCTTGCCTACAGAGGACAGAAATCCTTACTTTATCAGCATTCAAAGCTGCCTTAAAAGGGATGGAAATAGCACAAGTTGTAGGTAGGTATTATGCTGAAAGTTGTTAAGTGGGTGTAATCGATTGGTTTTTATTATTACAGCTTCATCTAGGCTGGAAATGATTTAGGGTCTGCTGACAAGATTAAAAGTAAAGTTGCCTGTGTCTCACATTTTCCTGTGCTTTTCTTCAATTTTCACTAAAGAAAAGCCAACAAGGCGCTTGCTAATTGTCTGAATGGAACTTTCCAAGTAATAAAATGACAATCAGTTCAAATACTTGAATTTCTCAGCCCATCATAAAACATGTAGAATACATACCTGTAAGAGAGGAACTTGTGCTCTGAAGGAGCCCCACACTATGACAGCGAGGTCTGCAGGCTCTGGGCTCGGCATTAGGCTGCAACAGCTGCACAACCGGCAGGCAGTCAGCGCAGCCAACAGCACAGCTACCTACCACACAACACAACACAACAATTCAGCTCAAAGTCTCCCAGGAAGGTTACTGGAAAGCTGAACAAACCCAGAGAAATATTTTTCAGCTTAGAGTGTTGCGAAGTGCAGAGTGTGGCACCACCAAGGCTAACATGTCAATACAGCCAGCCTTCAGAAGTGACTAGCACATATGGATCTCAACAGGAACAGCAAAAGCCCAGAATTAGTCCGGATCACACAATGCAAAATATTTTGGCAGAACACATCCATGACCAGTATCCTTGTTAATGTTGCCCAAGCTTTCGGTAGGAAATAAATAAATAAGTAAATAAATAAGTCCTGCATTGCTTTCAAGTTTTGCGTTTCCACTAGTTAGAGTATTCATTCTGCTAGGGAAGTGCATCCATAGAAATACAGTTGTAATAAAAATGTCACTGAATAAGGAAATAGCATTAACTGCTAATATACCCTCTATGTAGAAGTGTTCACAATACATAAGTTAGCAGCATAAGTCTCAGGTCTGAGACAGAAACTGAAACATATGTGCTCCAGAAATGATATGATTATGTTATCAAAGAAATGTAAAAAATGTGTGTAGATAATTTTTATTTCAGTGATTGTTTTTTTAGTGATAAAACAAATTGAAGGAAATTTCTGGGTAGGTTTTTCTCCTCCCAAATGAGTTAATCCAGCGCTATACATAAGGGATGCTTTTGTCCCTAAGTACACAAAACAGACTGAGAGTATTAACACCAGCAAACATTCAAACAACGTTAATAAAGGTCATTGACTCAAAGTGAGTTGCTTGATGTTCAACTTTGTAGCTTATTATAAATCTATAGTGAAACAATATTTTTACATTTGTGACTTACAGCAATGATCTAATTTGATTGTACGGTACAATAAAGCTACTATTTTCATTTTTGAGAGTTAAATGTAAATTTCAACCAAAATTTGAAATTATAAGATCAGAGGTATTCCTTAGAGAGAGTGAACAGAGTTTGTAAGGCAACAGATGTAACAAGAATTTGAATAGAGAAAATACGTGAAATCAAAAGGTCATTTGCTGGTTTTAAATACCGCTGCTGCTTCCCAGCCCTGTCAGGAAATGCCCTTAGTGAGCACTATATTCAATGCATTCTTCAAAGAAAACAATCATGCTTCTAGAGTTTGCACTAATATTTGTCTCTTAAAGGGCATTTGTTTGCAGAAAGCCACATTTTAGTGCAAGATCAACTTCAACAAAATATTTTCAGTTAGTTCATTCAAAATTCTTATATTTTAATTTCAGGAGTGCCTGACTGATTTCCATATACTATCTGAAAGTAGCAAAAATGATTAAAAGATTTAATGTATACATTTCAAGAACACATTTAAACTTTCATGTTGATTTCTCTCATGTCTTTTCATTGTCATAGAATTAATGAAAAAATCCAAAGTTTTCCTGTATAAAATTCACCTTTCAAAAGTGAATTGTGCATTTAGACTTTAAACTGCTTAGTCTTTAAAATGCAGTTACCCATTGAGTAAATGAAATTTATTCAAAATGTGTCTTTTTTCCTCTCTTTATTTACTGCGGCACAGACTTCTTCAAATGAAATTACCTTCGATTTTAAGCTTCCAGATCATGTTACTAAGGTGTTCTTGTTGTTGTTTTTTTCATTTTTTTTAAATTTATATCAGAAATATCACAGATCCAAAATGATAAGCTAGTAGGCATTCAATATCAGCAGAAGAATCTGGTCCAGTTCAATTTTTTGCATGACTGTGGAGGTTCCTTCCCATACTGAATATAGTGAAGAACATTACAAGATTGAATCCTTTTATTCTTAGAACTAAATTAATAACACTGGAATTTCAGTGATGTTTCCTCTCCTTACATTGAACTCATCCAAAGAATATGATTTCTACATATTTCCAGAGATCCCCAGAAGACTGGCACTTGAAGCTTATGGCTAAAGACTGAACAATGAAGCAGGTCAGCTTGTCCTAAGAAATCAGGTCATTCAGTTGTATTTCACATTATTGTTTTGACAACAGTGGATGGTGGAACAGACAGTTGTAAGCCAGTTCTTCGGAAGAATTGTTTTACAGAACATAGAGAGTTAGTAAACACTGTTGTAAAAGCTAAGATCATTTTTGACATGGTACAGTTACAGGTGCTGGTCTCTTCAGCACCTCTTCTCTTCTTTCCTCTATTTATGAGAAAGGCACGCAGTTAATAGGAATTTCATACCATGATTTCTTTTTTTTTTCTTTTCTTTTTTTTTTTTTGGAGGAGAAGCATACTATTCAAATATTCACCATCGAGGACATTTTATCACTTTGGATATTTGCAAGAATAAATGGAACAACCACCATTCACCACCATTCGTCAGGGAATTCCAGCTTGTGGTAAGATGTCCAAAGCCTGAAATGAGCATTTGTTGAACATCTATATACTGAAAAAAAGACCACCATAAGGTCACAGAATTCCCTTAACTATAAACTACAGAGTGCATACAAGATCTCTTTCTTTGCAAATACCCACAAATAATTCCAACTTCTCCAAAAAAATCACCAAAGCTTTCCTGAGAAGGCCAGATGCATAGTTTCGATAGATTGTTATGTCTTCATCCTCAGGTAGCATAAAGTGAAGCCAGTGCAGATATCTGTTGTGCAGCCTCTGCATAGATGCATACCGCTGCAGAGATTGTAATGGCCTGGTGCAGAGAGTGCATCGGAAGAATACTGAACAGAACTATAGAGATGGCTGATTGTTTGGGATGTCCTTTGTGTATGTGAGAGTGCAAAGAGCTTGGAAATGAAGTTGTGATCTGCTGACAAGTTGGAACAGATCGAAGTCAGAACACTCTTCAAAAATTCTCACAGCTTAATTAAATACAGGCATTTTCAAAGCTCTCACAGCTCTATTGCAAATCTATAACTGGGCCTATGTTTACCAACGGAACTGTTCCTAGTCCTTCCATACAAATTGTCAGATGTGTTAAGGCCTAAACTATGTTTCTGAAAATTTTGTCTCTAAAGCTATGGCAAACATAAAGCAAATTTCAACAATAAGAAAATAAAAAAAAATTTGTTTGGTAGGAATAGATTTTTA
Source organism: Penelope pileata (assembly GCA_013396635.1). NCBI lineage: Eukaryota > Metazoa > Chordata > Aves > Galliformes > Cracidae > Penelope > Penelope pileata. The sequence continues at coordinate 377,101 of WBMW01005513.1, read as the reverse complement.
GAATAGTATAGTTAGTGAATCCTAGAGTTAAGCAGCTGCAGAAGGCACCATCAAAAGTCAAATATGGGCAATGGAACAGTAAAAAAATGGTTTGGGATCAAACATCGTTACTGCGTTGGACGTTTTGCTTCATCTACTGTTGATAGGAAGTTTACAGCATGAGCTACTTTCCCAATGATTTTCTAATGTGCACTCCTTTTCTCTGTAATAACTGCTTAAGTTCACTTTGTACTCTAAAAATGGGGAATGTGACAGTACATGCAAGTGTAGATGAGAGAGAAGGTAAGTCTGTTTGACACTCTTAAGTGAAAAACAATCAGTACTCTGAAAGTGTTCCCAAATGCCTAACTGAGCGAATACAGCAGAATACAAGTCATATGATACATCCAACATATCAACTGATTGTGATTCTTGGCTTGCACCTACTTAGTTGTAAACAAGTGAGAGCTGGGAAGTTATGAAAATGCTGGCAGGGCTCTACATTGGCCTAGGAATTGCTGATTTTGTCATAGGAATGAAAACAAGAACTGCAAGTCAGCAGAGGCAAAACAGGTTTGAAGAAGTGGTGTTTGAAGAACATCACAGATGGAACCCAGCTCAGTTACTTGTCCTAGCCAGGGCAAAAACGTGTATTCATACATCAGACAGATAAGCTGACTAGGTGGTCAACCAGCTATGTGCAACTGTAGAGTGCTGGGCTGTGTTTTGTGTAATAAAGCAGGAGTAGTTAAAGCCATTTGTTTTCTAATCTCGGATGGTGTGCACAGCCCCTACTGCCTGGCTCACTGACCTCTGAGCGCTGCACTTGGCTGCAGCTCTACTTGCAGTCCTTCCTGAGTAAAGGAAATCAAACTCACAAACTGCATAGCAAGGCAGGTGTCTGCCTTAAGGGTCACATATTTTGGAATATGTGGAATATTTTGGAAGATCTTGGAAGGAAAAGCCAATTATTTTTTTTTTCCTAAAGAATGCTTACATATATCAAAAGAAGTGTTTCACTGCAGTTTAAATAAATAAATATTAATATGAAAGAACTTGTAGGCAAGCTGTCCACTGAGATAATGTCCACTAATCTAAATCTTTCACTAAAACAATATATAAGCTTATTAAAAAAAATTACATACTTTTCTTCTTCTGTCTTTTAATTCTACCAAAGTCATACATCAAAGTTTAAATACCAGGCTATGTTAAAAAAGGATGGATGTTCCTCCTGGTTCTTCCCAGATAAACCAGGAACTGGGAAAAGCCAATCTGCCGCAAATCTGAACCAAGCCTGGTTTAGAAGTTAGTCTTTCACTGCAAAACCAGGTCCTAAGTTGTCTGCAATCTTTAAAATGCCACAAAAGTCAGCTGAACTATGCTTACCTACATTCTGCTTCCCAAGCATGCAAATCAATTGGGAAAACAAAAACAAATAAAAAAACCCACTTCATCTGCATCTGGAGCACTTTGGCACACTATTTCCTTTGATGGAAACTTGTTGTATAATGCATTGACCATCAGGCACTCAAAAACACGTTCATGAGGCACGATATTAAAAAAGGATAAGAAGCAGTTGAACCATGATAACTCAGCTGGCATTTGGCAGTAACAATTGCATTCACTTCAACAAACTTGTCTTTTAAAAGTCTATTCTCTCCCCTCTCAATTCCCCTGAGGAATTCAATATGACTACAGCTAGTTGCATTCAAAATACCCTTGAACATAGCTGTGAAATTCTAACCCCAACTCATAATAAAAAAGGTGCAGAAAAAACATCTGTGGAACCGCACAGCAAAGTCTTCTAAATATCACAAACACTCTGGTCAGAACATTTGGAAGATGCATTATCTAGATAAGCATTAACAGAAAGGCCTATCAGAGAAATTTCACCAAAACTACCACATTTTATTAAACCCAGGAGAGATTTAAAAATCACCCCATTATTCTGATGGCTTTGCAGAACCTGTTTTCTCTGGCTACAACATGCTTGAATGTAACACAAAAGAGATCTGGCAGAAACAGATTGAAAGAAACATTTTTGTCTTGGCAGACTTCACAAAATCTGAAGTATCTTTTGATCAATGTCAGCCTAAATGCTTGGCCAGCATTTGGGGACTGAGCTCCATATTAGACATAGTTTAGCCTCACCCACACTGACACTTGTTTAAGAGCCTGGGATTCTCCATGGAATTTCAGAATACACAAGTCTGGAACATCTGGGCTGTGCAAGGCTTGTTTTGTGTTTTTTGTTTGTTTGTTTTTCTTAAAATAAAAAGTTCTAAAAGTCCTAGGCAGGCAAAATTTGCAACTGGAAAGAAATGAAGTAAAACTCTCCAGAAAGATATGTTCCCTCTGTGTCTAAGAGAGAGAATAATCACTTTTTCAGAGCCAGACAGTAAGGTGAAAAACATCAATCATCAAAGAATTTGAGATTACAATTATATTTTTGAAAGTCAGGAAAACATCATGGTCACAACTGTAGTTAGAAGTGATTCCAGCCTAATTGTAAAATGTAATATCTGTTGAAATCAGAGAAGTGCAGTTGGCATTTTCTCAGTGTTTATACTCAGTAGGAATGTTTATGACTTTAAGATGTGTAAATGCTTGGACATTGAAATGATTTTGCAATCTGAGTAGAAAAGTATTTTATTTTAAGTGATTGCATATACACAGAAAAGAAGAATTTGCAGATATACAAGGTGATATACATAAAAGTATCAAAGACAGATCATCTACATGAGAATGCTTGTAAAGAATGTTATGCAATTTGTTTTGATGAAGGAAACTTAAAAAAAAATCCTATAAACAACCACATTAATAGCAGAAGAATGTGTAATGCTATATAGCATAAATTTTGTGCCTAGTAAAACCTTTGTCCTCTAAGTCATGTTGAATTATTTGGAATGTCCTCTAATTCAGCCAACCAAGAACAAAGAATTAGATATAAAATGGACTGAAACTGTATTAAAGAGTGCTTTGAAATAGTATGTGCTGCAAATGTATTAACAAAATCATGCATTGGTGTTTATCCACTGTCCACACTACCTTATTGAAATACCGTGCACAAAGGCTGCCATCTAAGCCTCTCTCTTAAGTGAGTTTACCCCCTGAAGTAACCTAACCTTACCGTCAAAGACGTGAAAGTATCCCAAATTTGTTGGGTCATGTGCCTTACAGTTGCAACAAGGAATTCCCTAAACACGAGGAATCCCCCAGATATCTAGAGACCTTTCATTTCCAATGAGACTTTCCCTGAAGACATGATCAGGATATGCTGCAAAGGTTCTGGAAGAGCAATCTGCAGTTTGGCAGTACCTCTCCTAAATATCATTCTCAAGGGAGACATATATATGTTTAACGATGGAATAGGTCTGGGATCCATCTATTGTAAGCTACAGGTGTAAAAACCAGAAAGGTAGGCCTAAGATTTATGGCATACCACCCACATAGACACACAATCCACCTAGAACCAACGCAGTTCAGGAACAGCACAGAATCCAAGCCAATTTGTGTTTTTCACATGAATAATGACAATATTTGGATAAACCTTTCTCAATGAAAACCCCTAGAGCTCTCCAACCTTGTGCAATTGCAATAAATATAAGACAAAAGTAAGCTCACTTTTCAAGTGAATGTTTTCGGCATCACTTTAACATTGGGTCCACATACAAAATCAGGTTGAGACATCAATGCATTTTTCCTAACACAAAGGTCAGATTGCAGTTTAAAACTGGGAAAAAAAACAAATCCTTAAAACAAAAACAAAAAAATACCCCACAAGCCGCCCCCCTTTCCCTCCCCAAAAAGAAATTAAAAACGGGCAACTTTTAAAAAGCAAAACCCATCCACTCATCCTTCACTTTCCTATTGAACAAGGTCTGGTCCATACTATAATCAGGAACTTGAAATGCATCCTCACTTTACACCATATGTATTCCCTTTGAAGGTGAAGTTACTTTATCCAGGGGAAAGTTAGTCTAGCATAAACTGATTTCCTGATAGTGAACTTAATAACAGAGTATTTATTTATACTTCCTTCATGACTGTTTGCTGAAGAAATGAGAGCACTAACGTCTGCTCAAACATAATGTTGCATGAGAGCTATGGGTTATTTTCTTCAAAATTTAAAAAATAAATAAGTAGAAAATTTCCCCCAGCAGAGGCGGAATTCTGCCAGTGGCAGAACTGCATGCCAGAGGGAGGAGTATCATTCTTTCCAGTCCTATTTCCTCACTATATTCTGCTTAGATCTTCAGCAATAGGTCTAGGTATAAAGGGGAATGTCTATCCTGTTTCCTTCCCCACTGGGAGTGTTGAGAGAGCAGAAGGGTGGAATCTTGGCTTTGCACCTGCAACTCAGTTGCTCTAATTATATTTTCATAAAAATCACAAACTAGTTGTGCTGAAATTGTAGAGATTATAAGCACTGTTCTATATTGTGCCATCAGTTTATAAGCAGATGGCTCAGTTTATTCAGCAGATGTCCTGGTAACTTGATCTATTCTAGTGTTTGACTACAGATATACTGCCTAGGTTGACCAAATCTAAGGAATTCATGAAAGTTTCTCATGTTCTGAATAGTTCTCAACAGGAATATTTCCATATTACCGGTTTTCATGCACTTATATCACTGCCTCCATTCATGATCTCACAGTCTTTGAAACTTAGATATTAGCTTTTCTCTGCTAGAGCGAAGTGCCATCATCTCTGCAAATCTCCACTGTAAAATGTAGGAGTGAAAATTATGCTATTAATTTTTTATGATCATATCATGTTTGGTGTAAAACAGAAACGTCTATGTAGGGTTCAGTGGAATGTATCTGTTGGTTGTATACATATCTGATAAAAATATTAGTGATGTAAGCTAGAAACAATTTTAGATTTGCTTAGAAGCATGTTTTATTAATGCCCTGCTCAATGGTAGATAAGAACACAGGATAAAGAAGTTATTGAGTCTGTATGCTTCTATGACTTTTCATTAAAAAAAGACAGCAGTTTTGTTTGTTTGTTTTTTAGTGACTGCTAACAGATGAATGTAACCTAAAGTTAAGGAATTCAATGTACCTTGATTTTTTGAGCACATGCTTAATTTTCCCAACTTCTTTGTGTTTTATCTCGACGAAGAATTGCAGGTCAATTTCCAGTTTAAGAACTATGGCTTTTAAATGACTTCATTATAGAGCATTTATAACTCATGACATTTTATGCAGTTAAATAGTGCAAAATTCAGATATTTTAATGAATCTGTATTTTTGCTGCCACAACTATTTTTCCAGCTACTGCATTACCTTTCTTAACATATAATCATGTGATGAAATGTAGGCATGCACAATAGTGTGAGATAGTCCTTCAAAATGTGCTTGTAGCTCACATTTCCTTACAAATACTATAAACTTTAAGGCTAATCCTGTCCCCATTGTGTACATACTTTCATTCTTACACTGCTGCTTTTAATAACATTGAACCAGAAACAACACTTTGGAGAAAAATGTGACTTTCAGTACACCTGTGTTCTTTGTATTAGCTAAACGCTGTATGAAATGTGAAGTTCTGCTTTTGGTGCCCTTTTTATGACATATCTGGGGAACTATTCATATGTTTAAAATTAAGCACATTCTTAAGTTTGTCAATGAACTGATGCGTATAACTGTGAAAGATTTTGCTTGCAGAGGAACCAGAGCTTAGGGACTAGAAAATGGGAATCGCTATAATGTAGAAGCCATTAATTTCAATGCAACATTTTACATTATTGCAGTTTGTGGATCTCTCATCCCCAGAGAAACTTGAAAACAGAATTGAGCGAATAGATATAACGGTCACACCTGCAGATGTGATACAGGTTTACAAGCATCCCATACAAAGCCTATAAATTTCCCTCTTGAAAATTAATACCAGCTATAATACAGTACATGTGCAAAAACCTCGACAGGTTGAATAGCACCCAAAAATCCAGATGGTTTACTTCAATCGGGCATTAAGAAACAAAAAATCTAAATGGGCAAGAAAGACCAGCACACCAATTGCGCAGATATTGTTATAACTGGAGAACATAGACTAAAAACATCCTTGTTAACAATTTATACTCTCCTCCATTTTGCTTTTCAGCAGAAGCAACCGTGCTGATTCTTGATAGACTGGGCAAACTGCACGACATCTACTAATGCATCAAGCCTATTACTTTACTCAGTTGATCATAAATCAAGTCACACCTACCCCAAAAATCTGACTGTTACTGTTCTCTTCTCCATCTCTTGGAATAATATTTTTACACAGTTTCAGTTCACTATTTCAATTTTAATGAAAATCCAAATCCTTCCTGTTTCTAAATAATTCATACAGTTTTGTCTCCATCTTGTTTCTATTTCTTCAGCAGCTGGGTATTTTATAACAGCATTTAAATCACATCACCCAAATTACTTCAATTGCTCTCATGTTTGATCAGCCTCTAAAGCTAAGAAAAGTTAAGACTATGGATGCTCCTCCATAGAAGACATAAACCTACTACTGTGGACTTATTTTCTCAGTTCATTCCTTTCATGGATCACAGATACTTTACACCTTTCAAAGGCTTAGATTTCAGACTGAAAAACCTTTATAACTTGCTAAAAAAAGCATACCATGACCTACATGGATTGTCTTCTATTTATTTACTTGGTAATCTTCTCAAAACAGATGCATCTTTAACAGACATCTGTTTTCAGTGGCTACTAAAATGTATTTCAAGGAAATTCATGCTGCACTTTGAGCTGGAGATTCATTTCTATCAGCTTTTGAAAGATGACAATGACAACAGTATAGAAAAAGATGGACTCCTATTCCTTTAAAGGACTTAACTCATCAATAACCTTGGTTAACAAATAAGCCTGACTTGAAAACTGCAAGTTTTCCTCTCGAGTTCAAAAAGTGGTTTTCTGCATTACTTCAAGCCAGTTGTTCAGAAAGTTTAAGGTTATGAAATCCAGATCTTTGTCTGCTGCTTCACTGAATTGCTCTACTTAACTCAATATTACTGTATCACTGTCTGCAGACAAATCTAATAAACTTTGCAAAGCCTCTGTTGTTGAAGTAACAGCTAGTAGGTGACCACCTGTATCTAACTAGAGCATCAGCATAGATGTCTGTCTCTGATTCTATTTGTTCTTTCAGATTTGATTACAGCTTAGAGATGACATAGTTCTTATTTCATAATTACACTAGGAATAGGAATTCTGTTGTTCCAGAGAGGGGTGCCAGGAGGACAGCTTACAGGTGTCAATGCCTGGCCAAGCAGTGGTGACCTTCTGTAGAAGACATTTTGCTGATGCCAAATGTATGAAGGTATACTAATCTTGGCTACCACCTCATTTTAGTGAAACTAGAGGAAGAAGAGTGGGCATCAGGAAAGAGTTCCTAGCTAATAAGCATCATCTATTTCTGTACCAGTCCTTCCTTGTCCCTCCTAATCTCATCCTACTCAACGAAGATGCCGCAGTGCAACTCGGAGTTTTTTAAAAAAAAAAGAGCATTAGCTCATTTGGGACTCATACTTGTTCAAACACAAGGTCTGATCTGAAAGTAATGCCTCCTATTCGTTTATATTGGCCCATGACATCAGAGGTGGATGTTGGTGGTATGGCAGTAGAGGCTGAACCTTCTCGCCAGTTCCGTTATGTTTTGTTGCCATACAACAGATGGCAGAAGAGGGGCAGTCTGACAAAATGGTGTCTGATATGGAAGTGCATATAAAGCAAAAGTGTGGAATTGAATTTCTCCATGTGGAAAAAGTTGCACTCACTGACTCTCACTGAACATTCATGGAGACCAAACAGTGGATGTGAGCACAGTGAGGGGTGCTGGTGTGTTTCAGCAGTGACGACATTCACAGTGGTCACCTCCACTGGTGCAGATTTTTACAAGTATAGCATGCAGGCTCTTGTTCATCACTGGTGAAAATGCATAGCTAATGATGGTGACTATGTTGAAAAATAGTGTTTTATAGCTGAGAATTTGCTCTAAAATAGTGTTATTATGCTCTTTGTATCTGTTGTAGTTCTCATGGAAAAATATAGGAGGCATTACTGTTAGAGCAACCTACATACTTCTACAAGGTACTGCTGCTTCCTACAGATGTGGGGTTCTGCACAGTGCTACCCTGTACCACATGGACATGCACTAAAGCAAAGTTACAGGTGGAAGACTAAGTGCCTATGGATTAACAGGCACAGAAGCAGTGAGGCATAGTTTATATGCAAATTGCTATTGGTCCTAAGCTCTTAAATTGCAGCTCAAACAGGACTGAGTTATGTGAACCCATTTTGATTCTGGACGCCTGAGTTATGTTTTTCGAACTTGCCTGAAGTGCATGGCAAAAAGAGATTAGTGCCATGAAAACAATGGGAGAAAATCATTTTTCATTGGTGAAATACTGCAACAGTGAGCTTGAAAGAGAAGTATCAAAAAAAGAAATCATGTTGAGACCGAAGCATAAGGTTGGGAAAGGAATAACTTGCTGTGTGAAGCTGCAGCAAAATGAAATTATGTGAATGAACTACAGTTTGCCAAAGTAGCTTAAAGCAGCCCATAAGAAGTAAAAGTTTGCCCGTGAGTATCGCCCTACAACTCCAATCCTCAAGTTTAGACCTTTCAGGCTATAACTGAAAGTAATAACACCAGAATTTTTAACTCCAGTTACAGCATACCCTTGCTCTTCCGTTACAAGGTGTCCCATCTGCTGCACAAGAGGTTTACTTTTAACTATGAGAGCTGCTTTTATAGAGCTTGCCAGTTTAACAATTCTCATTGGGCTTTTAGCCATGAGCTACTGTCCACAAGTCCATCCTTGCCTCCCAGTGCCAGGCTTTACATTAACTGCTAAATTGCCTGCACTTTCTAAGCATCCTCAAGTATACAAATTTTCTGTTTGAAATAGCCTCTATTTATCATTCCAAGAAGAGAAAGATGGCAGGTATAGGACATATACACCATAAGTAACATTCCTGCAGAGGTTTTAAGTTGCAGGGCAGATTATTGCTAGTCTTCCTGCTTGTCACGGACACATCATATTTAGATGGAAAACTACTCCAAAGATGATGCTAGCGTCAAAGCCTGAGCTGAGGTAGACCCAGCAGGCAAATAAAACAAAAGAGATGCTTAGCTAACAACTTTTACTTCCATGTCCATTGTTTTCCTAGGATTCAGATGCTATTTGAACACTCTGTTCCAGCTGATCTCTCCACCAGACTATGAACTCCATCTTCCCAGGCACACCCACTTCACCAGCATCAGGCCCCTGGCAGTCCTATAGGAGTTCTCACTTTCAGCAGGTTAACACAAGGGTCTTGTGGGCCTTCCTCCTTGAGGTCATTTCTAAAAGGCTGAAGTGCTTTCCAACTGGTCTTTTAGGTAAGATAGAGATGAATAAAACAACAATAATAATAATAAAAAAAAAAATCAAAAATCTGTCCTCTGAGCAGAAATCTACAACTGGAATTTTAAAAATTCACAACAGTGAACTTTTTTTTTAATGCCCAATATACTTGTGCACTACTGTTCAAAGCTGTTAGTAAAAAACGAAATCAATTGGGCAGAACTTCAGAGGAAGTATTAAATCTCTAATCTGGACAGAGAAACTCGCCACTGCTGCTGTTATAATCAGGAAAAAAGCCAATTCTGATTATCCAGTGTTTGTCATAATCAGATGAGAAACTGTGTGCCACAAATAAGGATCAGTGTAGCTTGGGCATAACTTTGGGTTCTTGAGAAGAACCCTCTGCACCCATCACCTTGAGCAAACAAACCTCAGCATTTCCTCCCTAAATGATGATTCCTGTTGTTGTTCACTAAGTACTTCCTTACCTCCTCCCCCGAGTCCTCTTCCACCGGGCACCAGTCCTTCTTTCTCTCCCTATGCTCTGGAAAGTGGACAGGGAGAGGGGGTATCTTGACCTGGTTGTGGCTCCCCTGCATGCAGGGGAGGAGTAAAATGGGGAAATGGCCAACCCTGCAGCTGCGAGGGAGAAGGAAGCACAACTGAGGGCACAGAGCTTCTTCCTTGCCCTGAATCAGCTGCAACCGCAAAAATCTTGGCTTTTCCTCAAGAAGGAGTAGGAGCCCATCAGTCATCTGAGCTGGATACAAAGACAAGGTAGGCGGGCTCTTGTTGCAGGCAAGTGACTCCTTTGTCTATTAAAAGTATCCCTGAGAGAGAGGTACTTGTGGAAAATGGACAGGGAATGAGATGATAGCGCAAAATAACCTCCAAAGCAGTGAAAGGAAAATATACCATTTTTACAATTAACTATAACATGACCAGTGACAACTATCCACACTGTTAATTCATTATTGAAGACAATTCTATGTATGCAATTATATTCCGATCTCTCTCTTGGTTACTTAGAGATGTCCTATGAGATAGGGAGAATTTTAACTGCTACTAAGTAGAGAAGGTAAGTGACTTACCCAAGGTCACATAGTATGTGTGCAGACAAGCCAGAAGTGGGACTGTGGCATCCCATACCTTCCCGAGAGGAGGTATTAGCTCTGTGCCTTCCATCATATTGCTCTTACGTTAGCCTTAGCTGACGCTGTACCAGGACCTGAGTGGAAAAAAAGGAACTATGTACAACTCAGCAACTAAGTTGTTTTGTTTACAAAGTTTATAAGCAAATCTTTCATTTGTTAATCTTCACTGAGTTGAAGCTTTCTACAAAAAACAGAAAATCAGATTTAATAACCACTTTCATGCCAACTGGATTAATTTTATTTGAAATTGCAATGAACATGTAATGAAGAGTCATGAAGAGTAATGAAGCATGCTAACAATAACAAGAAGTCCTACTGTTTTCTTCAAGGACGTCTGTAAATTGCAATAAGGTGATTTTTTATTATTATTATTTTTTTTAATCTCAGCTGCCATCACAAGGATTTAGGCTCATTTTGGACAAAGATTTTGGAAATTTTTTTTTTCCATGTCCAAATAAACATCTTATTTTACAGTTCTAAACTTTACAAGTAATAAAAATCAATTCAAGTTCAGAAAGATAATGCAGAATTTTTTTTTAATGTCTCTTACTCATCTAAACAAGTCTTAGTATAGATTTCACTTAATCCAGTAGTACTCCCTTTCTTTCATTTCTTTATCAGAAGCTGCTTGCATTGTTCCTATTGCTATGCTTGTTTACATTTAGTCTCTGTGTTTATGTAAAGTTCACAATTATATTGCCTCAAAGTTTCAATTCCCATTCCTGTTGACATTGAAAATACTCAGATTTCAACAATGCATCAAATTTGGAGGTGAAACAAAAAAACCCAACAACAACAACAACAAAAAACAGTGCTCATTGTGATCTTATCAACACCAGGTAATGAGCTCTGTCATTGCCTCCTCTGTTTTACCAGCACTGCTGGTTGCATTACAGTGTTGCTTGCATTACACTGCTGGTTGCATTATGAGGTTGAAATGATCTTAATTTAAGGTCACACTCTCTCCAGTTTTGTAGAATGTTGGGGTCCTTGTCTGATTTGCAGTTTATTTTTAAAAGCTGTTGCACCAGTGCAAATGAAACGGCAACGAACAGAGGCATAGAAATTGATGCTTAGCGGCAGGGAGAGGGGGGAATGTCTAATTTGGCTTCCTTGCCAGAAGTGGTATGACAGAAATATGTTGTTTTCAGCCAGGTAAAATGCTGAGCCTCAAGGTAAGTATTCATATTTATTTTGGGTACAAAGCTCATTTCTAGTCAGGCTAAGCATCTACTGAAGAATGCAATAATTAAGATAGGACTTAAAAAGAAATCAGAGCAACTTCTCCTGACATAAAATACTGCTTTCAGTGGTAATCAGTTTGATCTGAAAAAAATGTTAAAGGATCTCAGCAATAACTACCACGTTTTTCAGAGAGGTTGCAATTACAGTTCTCCATGGCACTTAAGAATACTTCAGAAATGTCAGATATACATCATTTATTTTTAAGATAAATACTTAAGAGTTAATTTTTAAACATTTCAAAAATGAAAAAAACTGGCAAGAAAACTGTGTTTATATGAAGCCACTTTGGAACGTCACTTTTCTCTTGGGATATTTTTTAAAGCTATTCAATGCACGTGATAGACATAATACAAAAATATAGACACAGATACACAGTAACAATTGGTATTAAAAAATATATTTCTATCGTAGACACCTGATTTGTGGCCAGGTTTGGATAACCTTATTTGTAGAAGTTTCAATTTATTCTTCTACTAAAATCCTGAAACCGAGTACAGGGCAAATAATCACTGAAAGACACAATTAACATTTCTCATCAAATAACTAAGAACAGATGCAGGAACAACTAGAAAATTGAATAAAACGTCATCACTCTGGTCACACTAAACACTAATTTTGATCTTACAAACGTACACACAGTTACATTTGCACATTAACTATCTTGTTCTAGTACAAATGTAGAATAAAACACAAAATAACACAGCTACCACAGCTTCAGAGGAGTTTTGAGTGTTTCATTCATATCTTAATGCTACCATCCAAAATGCAAATCTTGTCCAAATGCACAAGACCAGGGTCTCCCCTGCTTCTTCTCAACATTCTCACAGATACCTCTTAATCACTCCATTATAATCCATTAGGTCTGCTCTAAAATGCTAGGTAATTATTAATAATTACGTTGTTGTTGTTGTTGAAAAAACATTCCTTCCATTTGGATAGTGTGCATTGCCAACATGTATTATGCCACTTCCTTCAGCTGATGCTTACTAACTTGAATCTGTCAGGATATGTATGTTTCAAAACAGACGTTAGTTCTGAATAAGACTACCTTTTCTCCATCTGTTACTGCTATTAATTTCTAGGAGAAAAAACTTCAAGAAAATAAATATTAATTAAAGGATAATTTTAAATTCCCTAAATGATGCATTTGTACTTCTTATTTGCCAAAATTGAGAGGAACACCTTATATCGAAACGTTTAAGCACCAATCAGTATTCTCAGAAACTACTTCATGAAATTTGTATGAAAACTGCCTCTGTCGAAACAAGTGATAACAAGGCACATTTAAGCTCTAACAATCGTTTTCACTCCAGTCTAACTCTGTTATCATTTTCAATTCAGCCCAATTGCTTTCATGGTGAAGTACTTCTTTTTTTTTTCCCAATAAGAACAAACTATTTACAAAATAATTAATCTTGAAAAATTGATTTATTTATTTTTGCCATTTTTTAAATCCAAATTCACTCAATACTTGCTTTCATTCTTTTAATGTAATATCTTTGTAAATTTATTTCTAAATGCCTCAACCCAATGTATGTTGCAACAAGCACATTACGCCACAGGTGAAAGAGTGCCTCGTCCTGCTGCTCTGAGGGAGCAATCAGCTGCAACGAGCAGGCGATGCAGCCCAACCAACCAGCCTGCACCTCTCTGTGCAGAGCCCTGGCCATGACTTTGCCACCAAACTGCTCAAAACTTTAATTAAAGTCACAACGAAGTTAGAATGCAATAGAGCTTATGCATTTTCAGAACAATAGTCTGTTACCAGCTTTGTTTTGTTCAGGGATGTTTGCCATGAGGAAGCATTTACACGACCTCTGGCTATTAACACTTGCAACATTAAAGGATTAAACAGTACTTCACCCAGGTTCCTCTGGAACCTGAGAGCATCATATTCCTTGTTGGTAATAGAAATCAGGTCAGTATTTTTGCCTCGTCGCTAATTATAAAATCAAATATACTAGCCAGAAAGTACGCAGTCCCTTCATATCAAATGTTACAATCATACTTGAAGTTCCAGAAATGTGCAGCATTTTCCCAGAGCAAATGAAACCTCCTCACATTTTCAAAGCAATTTTTATGAGCCCTTCAACAGCTGATGCATACACAAAAATAGTCTCAGAAAGGTGAGGCAAAGGTCCTCTCTGAGCAGGAATTTCCAAAGCCTGCTCTGTCAGCATTCCCTGTTGGCTAATGAATCACCTTCTTGAGTATTTACTTCAGTTGCCAGAGGAACAGTTTGAGCATTTAGGCAAATGAAAAATGTTGCAGTGCACTCAGCAACATGTTGATGGACCTGCAGACTCACAGAGATATAAGCTTCAGCTATTCCACCTATTTCTGGGGCATTTTACAAGCAAGATCACTCAGCAGGCTTTCTGAGCCCACCCCACAGTCCTGCCTCCATCTGGAGCACCCTCAGGGTCTCTCTCCACTCCCAAGTTACCAGATTTGTAGGACAGCATATACCTTAGCGATTCTTATATGCCTTTCAGATTTTGTTTGGAAGCTGACAAGGGGTTTGAAAAATAATGGAGATGAATCACAGGCAGCCAGACACATATTGAGGATACATAAAACTTCTTACTATAGAAAACAAACCTAAGATCTATTTAATGCGGTCTTATTTATGGATTGAGTCGGGATCTCTCATCATACACCTGACTGTCTTTGATTCTGGTATCGCTGGCCAAAATTTGGCATCACTGATCATCACCTTTCGTGGAAACAGCTATAGATTACCTTGTGAGAAAAAGGTATTCCTATATCAAAGAGAATCCGCCGGGATCAGAATAATTGAAGGTCTTCTAATCTAGGAACATTTTAATATACATCTAAATAACCAATCATTTGTCTTTAAATGGAATTCAGTTCTTATCTATTTCCAGAAGAGACATAAAACTGAAACTTTAAAAGTAGAGATGCCATTACCAAGACTGCTCAGTCTTGAAGGAGAAAATACAAAAATCAGGAATGCCTGTTAAAGACAGCCCAGCCAACGTGTTCATATGCCTGCCAGCCAAGTAGTTACACATCTTCCACCTAAGGTGATGAATCTATAACCTCGAAGGGTAGCATAGTGTAACCATGTTGTATTTCAACACAGCAAAATCTTTGAACTTAGGCTGAACCCTGTTCAGGAGCTTTCTACTGAGAAAAGAAACTACATTTGCATCGATTCTTCTAGCAGCTGTTCTCTTCAGAGCAATAGATTGTGTGTTCTTGACAGTAGGCCTAGAGAGCTGACTTTTTTCTTGCACACTATTTAAATAAACAGTACAAGCTGTAAATCTCCAAGACTGCAGATGATTTCTTAAGGATCTTGCTTTCAAAATGCAATTTTTAAAGGTAGTAAATTCATGTCAATAGTTCTGTATCTGCTGTTCTATCAGAATATTTTATATTGAAATATGACAAGCTAAGTGCTTTCCCCTACCTATTTACTCTAATATCAGCTACACAATGTTGACAATTTTCCTATGTGAAACCAAATCATCTCTTGACTTGTATTTTCTGCAGTGATTGAAGCAACATAATATACCAGTTTTTGATTGT
Source organism: Penelope pileata (assembly GCA_013396635.1). NCBI lineage: Eukaryota > Metazoa > Chordata > Aves > Galliformes > Cracidae > Penelope > Penelope pileata. The sequence goes on along the minus strand of WBMW01005513.1, from coordinate 361,819 downwards.
AATTAAATTCACAGGAAAGCCTTTAATTGGAAAAAAAAATTATAATTTGATTTCTATTTTTATGTTCTAGTCATTTGTCCCAAGCAAGTTTACTTCTTTTTGGTTGATAAAATTTGGTACTCCTTTTTGCTGCACTGAAGCAGTCCTATGCATGCACTTGTCTTAGCAGTTATCACAGAATCACAGACGTTGGAAGGGACCTCTGGAGATCATCTAGTCCAACCCCCTGTTAAAGCAGGTTCCTTACAGTAGGTTGCAAAGGAAAGCACCCAGGTGGGTCCTGAATATCTCCAGAGAGGGAGAAGTTCTTCCTTGTGTTAGTATGGAACTTCCTGTATTCCGGTTTGTGCCCACTGCCCCTTATACTATTGCTGCACATCATTGAATGGTCATCCATTCAATGGTCCGGTCTCATCTATTTGACTCCCACACTTCGTTTATAAACAGTGGTGATATCTCCTCAGTCTTCTCCAGGCTGAACAGCCCCAGGTCTCTCAGCCTTTCCTCATAGGGGACATGCCCCAGGCCCCTCATCATCTTTGTGGCACTCCACGGGACACTGTCCAGCAGTTCCCTGTCTTTCTTGAACTGAGGAGCCCTGAACTGAACACAATACTCCAGAAGTGGCCTCACCAAGGCACAGTAGAGGGGGAGGAGAACCTCCCTCGACTTGCTGGCCACTTTCTTTTTAATGCTCCCCAGGATATCACTGGCCTTCTTGGCCATAAGTGCATACTGGTGGCTTTTCTGTTCTCCCAACAATTTCCGATGAACTAATTATGAACTAAAAAAAAAAAAAAAAGAGAGAATGAAACTATTCAAACATGCAAGGAAGGTGTGTCTCCATCAACACCTAGTTCAATAGTTCAACTGATCTCAAGAAAACTTTAACAAAATATCTACGTTGATATAATTACTATTTTTAAAGGCAAATGGTTATAGTAGTTTATAACAAGTACAGTCTTTGTACAACTTATGATATCTTCAAATTCATTATATATATACACATGCTAAAAAAATTATGAAACATATATTTAGAAGTTAATGGAAATTATTTTTATCTAACTCTTAATAAAACAAAATAAAACCTGACTGCTTTATTCTTAAGTCTGTGGGAGAAATCCAAAAGAAATGGTTGCATGAAGAACTGGAACAAACTTGTTTGTTAGAAATTGCGCATATTCTCAGAAATTAAATGCATGAAGCACATTAATTATTTCATTTAAAAATATATTATTTCATCCTGAAGAATCCTGAGTCACTTTGCACATACACCTGAAATATATTTTCTCAAAGCTCAACCAAAATATTTTTGTACATCAGGACAAGGAAACCCTCTGAAAATTAGAGACTTATCCAGCTTCTATTTTTTTCACAAAATAACTATTAGCAACTTCTTCAGCAAGTCTGGCAAGTAAAATTCTAGAACTCTCTTCTACTAGTAGCACAGGAAATTGAAAGCATCTCGCAAATTACTCCAGTCCCTGCTATAATTTAAAAGCCGCTCTGGGGCCACCTGACATACTCTTCTTTGATCTCCCCTTTCCCTTGTAAACCACATAGCCCCTGCCCCCAAAATTGAAAACATGCATGTTTTTCTCTCTGGTCTTTGCCATGGTAGCTTCCTCAGCCATGCCACGCCTCACGGTATCTTCAAGCTCTGTGCTACTCCTATTCCACAATGATTTGACAATATTGTTCAGGGAAAATCTTCTCTCGTTTTGATTTTCATTCACATTTGGTGTCTCCCTGAACTTCATTTGAAAAGTTATGACCGATTGGTGGGGATCCCTACTACTAAGCTGTTTACTCTATATCTGCTGCTTTAAGAATTTAGTGTGAGTCAGAGATTTGTGGAGTTGATAAACTACTGCATTCTCCAGTAAACAAATGAATCCCTCTTACATAGCAATCCATTACACCATACAAATACAGCAGTCTCACTGTCTTTTTTTTTGCCTGTCAGGTCCAGAAGTTTGTTTCCTGCAGTGGTCAAACACCTCATAACACATCAAACACTTCAGGCTTTTACATAGTAAGTGAAATTTCCTTTCTGATCTCTGCAGAAGTCGAAGTCTGCTGCCGGTTGTCGTATTTTTTCTATTAACAGCTTAGCTTTCTGCTGAGATATTTTCAAATTTTCGATACAGATATAACATGTAGGCTCCTCAGTGTCTTCTTTCGTGGTAAAGGAATGAGGAGAAAAGGCAGCAAGAAGCATCTCTCTTCTTGCATTACCTGTCAAGCAACAAGAACATTTGTAGCCCTTGTGCATGACTAGGTGCATGCTTTTCTACAGTTACTCATCTATTTCATCTTCTCCACTGTTTTCAAAAAACATGTCTCCAGGGGAAGAAAAAAATGTGAAAAGAACGCATTTTCTCTTTCTATTCCTCTGCAAGGTACTTAATTATATTAGACGCTTACATAGTAAAGATTCAAACTTTCAAAAGAGCTCTTAGCAAAGATGTGACGAAATCAACAAAACAGGAAAACGACTCATTAAGCTTTCTGTAGTTCTACCTAATATTCAGCATAATCCCACATCTCCCTGAAGCCCTCTGGGCTCGGGATTAATGGAACAGTTGCAGATATCTTTTTTGAGTCTAGCAGTGATGAACCAAATGTTATTTTGCTTTTTAGTGTTTGACTTTTCATCTCAGGTCAGTGCTTTAACATCAGTCAGACTCAGGAGAGTAACTAGAAGTGACATAATTTGCAAAATATACCCTGCAGCACAATGAAAAATGATGTAGTTAAATAAAAACAAACAGCGTGCTGGGTAATTTGGAGATGAACTTATTTTGTTACAAATTGAATGAGTCCACAGATCTTGTTAAGTGCAGCTTCTAAACATAACTAACAAATAGAAAGGCATTATTACTGTCCTTAATGCGCTATGTGCTAATTTCTCTACTTAAGATAAGCTGACATCATCATAAGACTCATAAAGGAGCGTCAAACATCATTTCCCACCTTGACCAGATGCTGAACAGGCTCCATCATAAACAGCTGAAACTAAGGGCAGTGTTATGAGGACTAGCTTGCTCCTGGATTTAAAGGGCTGTTTCCAGCAGTTGAAGCTTGTTCAGCCATCAGGAAACACCTGGCCTTCCCCTTTCTTTTTGGTATGGCTTTATGCATGAGAGACCAGGGAGGTGGTGCTGAGATGGGCTGTTCTGGCATTAGATAACTAGAATGTGCTTCTATGTCCAGGACATCATCCACTGGTCTGTCTGACTCTGACTTCAAAGAAATCATTCCAGATGTACAACTCCATAAACCAGTGGCATGCTTCAACCTAATCCTAACTCAGATAGTTTCTACAATAACAAAATAATCAGCATTACACCTTCTTTATTTTATTACACTAACAAAATGTTCATTTATATCTCTGGTATGAATTTTCATTTTGCAAATTATTGTCAATTTCAAATCAGGAAAGGTAATTTACAAAAAAAAACAACACATGTACACAGATAGTTGATAAAATTCCCTATATGTCATGTAACTAAATCCTAATGAAATGAAAAATAACACAAAGCAATAACACAAAACTCAAAAATTTGGTGGTGTGCTGTTTAACTTTGAGGTTGAAGTAATATGACCGAAGAACTTCTCATGAACTTAGAAGAATGGAGCAATCAAGAAGCTACCAGTGAATCTCAAGTGAAGTAGCAAAAGCATTATAGTTCTATGCAATGGAATATTTTAATATGAAGACCTAACTACATACCTGTAAGAGACTGTTTCTGAACTTTTTGTCTCAAAGCTTGCTGTGAAAACTCTTTTGTCTCAAAATTTGCCTGCCTGAAGGCCTGAAGACCAGGGGCAATGAGAGCTAAGCAGCCACCAAAAAGCCGATTAGCAGCCTTGAGGGAAGCAACCACCAAGATGAGACGTGCATATCCATGCATACCCCTACATGCTCTTAGGTGCTGCATGTGACATGATACACAGGCTGCTGTGCTTACCAGCTTCGGCAAAAGGCTCCTTCTCTCAAAAGCAAAAATCCCTGGGCAGACAGACTTTCTTCTGATTCGTAAGATTTAGATGCCAACAAGTCTAGTTATTTCCCAATGCTGATGGGTCTGAGCATTCAGTTACCATTAACTTCTGCCAGAAGCATGTGTACTCTGGTCCCTTTAAAATCAGATGATTCATCCTAAAAATAATTCTTGGTTTCAGAATTAACGTTGTTTTACATTGAAAGCATCTAGAAATAATTGGAAGTGCCTCAAAAAGAACATCTTCCGTAAGGATTAATAAATGGCTTCAAATCTTTCAGTTTCTGAAAGTGTTTTACTGAGTGACATTCTTTTCTCAGAAGTCATTTATATGAAGTATTAAATTGCTATATGGGATCGTGTGCACTCTGTATGATTCCATTATGGGAACAAGGTATGGCACAAGGATGCTGTTTTTCCCTGAAGAACATTATTCTTGTGTTTACTCTAGATTTCCTAGAGCTTCCTATGGTAGCATGGCAGAGTAGGGTTCCATATCACTATGATATGAGTTGCAATGACAGGTGGAATTGAACTATGTCTTTTGTGAACAAGTTAGTTTTGCTTCCTACTGTTACAGGGCTTAGAAAATACCAACTTGGAAAAAAAAAAAAAAAGTGAATTGCTAAACACAGAATAAAGCTTTGAATACAGCAAGAGAAAATGAAGAGAAAGCAGAAAGGTACCACTTGAAATCCACTGCTAGATTCTACAAAAAAAATGTTGCAGCAGAAGCATTAAACCTTTTGATCAGCAGTTTTCTTTGCTGAAAAAAAGAGTATGAGAACCTCTTAAATTCTTTTTTACCACTTTTTAATGTTACATTACTAGTCTCAGTGAAGGCGTTCTTTAGAGAATTACAGTATTTACAGCTAGATTAGTGGTGGCAAAACCATACCAGAACCGTCATGTGAGTCAGATTTATTCTTGATTCACTGTTAGCTTGTACATATTTATCTCAGTACGAGCAATACCTAATTGTCCACAACTAAATGCAAAGGGCATATGTTTGAGGCTCACACTTGCATTCATTTCTTGAGGAACACAAACTTGTATTCCGAGCCAGCAGCTGACTTCTTCACAACCCCACATAAGCCTGTCACCTTTCTTCTTTTTAGAGAGAAAAAATATTTTAAATGCACCACACTGTGTCAAAAGCATAGTAAATTGATCATAGTCTCCTCCCTCTTCATTAGCCATACTTAACCAGTCAGTGCACAAAAATATTGCCATGGTAACGTAGTGATAGTAAAAACAAATAGCAAAGACATGAGGAGAATGTCATTTATATACAGTCCGGAGTCTTTTACACACTTGGAACATCACTGATTAATTCTGAATAACAAATTACATAGAACTAGCAAATTTGCAAATAGCAGAAGTGAGAAAAAGAACATAGGAATCTTTTCAAATAACCGTCTTCTCAGCTTCCTTCCATCTCTATGCATTTGTAAACTCCTTGTTCTCATTTTCCCCTCCTGTGGAGTGCAGAAACTTTCCATATCTGTCACCTGGTATGTACATCAAGAGTGTACAGGTTGTTGTACATTTTCCAAAAACTGGAAATGAAGTTAGTTGTGAAACTATAGCATCCAGGTGAGAAAATCATTCTTGCAGAAAATGACATAGTAACTCTGATCTTTTTATGAAAAAGCACTGATATGCCAAACAGCAGGACAAATTCTATTGTGATTTACACACCTTGTAATCTAAATATAACTCAGACAACCAATTTGTGACACGCCATGATGGCAGCTTGGAAGAAGATTACTTTCATTGTAGTTATTCAAGGAGAGAAACCATGTTTGATCTTAATGAAGATCTCCAGAAATCAGACTGGTCCTAATTGATATGAAAATAACACCAAAGGAAAACAAAAAAATAGAGAGAGAGAAAAAAAAGAAAACCAAAGATGCACTTCTTAGCCTTACTGTGGACTACCTCCAAACAGGGTGTAAATGTAGAGATGGCATCAGGTTAGCAAGAGATAATGAACCACTACATTAGGGTGTCGGAATACAGATTCTAGGACAGCCATGCGTTGTCTCCAAGAGAAATGTAATCCTCTGCACGCCTGTTATCTCACAGTGCGGATTGCAAAATGACTGTGGGCTCTGCAAGTTTGGCACAGAAGCTTTTAGAGGGATATTAATTGCAGTGGTGGTCAAGTCAAGTCAAGTGCAAGTCAACAGTCTCACTGCTACAGGGTTTAAATGTTGGATTAAAATAATGTCTACACAAAGCATTTCAATAACTAGCAGGCTAAAACTATTTCTTTTGTAAACACTTTTCCTTAATTTTTGAAATTTAGCCCTGCCTATTCCTACATCAAAATGTAAAATGCTTTCTTTTAAACAAACAAACAAAAAAAAAAAGAACATGTTAAAGTTCTTCCTATTAGCTTTTGGTCTGAACATCAATACAGAAAAAACACCTAACACTAAAGTCAACTGTATTACATTGCGATATTCAGAAGTCACTCAGTACCCAAAAACAACAGGAGTCTTGCTCCCTCTCTGGTGAATAGTTCTCAGGAGGTGGAATTACCATGTTTGACTTAGCAGTGTGGTGGAAGCATCACATGGCTTACAATGAAGGCTCAGAGAGCAGTTTCTATTATTGGTAGCTGGTTATGTCATCAGAACATTCTCACATGTCAAGAGCAGGTGTTGCCACTGCTGCATTACAAATAAAATCAGTTTCAGTCAGGGTATGGATTTAAAATGAAAGCAGCAAGCAACCAAGTGTTGCATCTCTTAACTAACAGCATGTAAGCAAAAAGACAAAGTAAGCAATTTGCAATCATACTTAGTCAAGAAAAGCAGGTGAAAGCTATGATTTAAAGAGAAAATTTAGCTGTATGCAAAACAATTTGGAATTGACATTGTACAAAAAGAGCATGAGCAGCTAAAGACACTTTTCATAAAATGGATCAAAGAAAATAGTCTTTGAAAACAAATTTATGTATAAATATGTTTAGTATGTGTATTTGGAGAAAATCAAAACTAAGTGAGAACTAATTCTGAGATTTAAAACTAAAGCAAATTAAAGGTTTACACAACTTGGGAAAGTTGTGTCAGCATTTTCATTCCTATGGGCATTTCTTGGTTAAAGTAAATGGAGATTTAATATAGAAGGAGAAAACAGTTTTTACTTCAGAATTTGAATTTGTCTGTTCATATTAAACACAAATGTAACCACTTCGGTCTAGAAATCAAAGTTTCTGGTGGTCTCCGGCTCCATACAATATTCCACTAACCTAAGCTTGATCAGTAGTACTGAGAATAAACCAGCAACTTTTACATTTCAGTCTGCCACCTGGTTTCTTGGGTTCAGGATGGAATTTTTGGACAAGTCAGAGGAGAAAGATATGTCATCCACCCATGGTGGGCCACCCACTGGGGATGTGGGAAACAGACTGAACAAGGGAAAACAAGGAAACAAACCTACATATCCCATCCCTCATATTTTTAGTGTGTGTACATCCCAGTGACTTGGAACTCTGCCTCCAGCTTTACCTTGAGAAACTGCTTAAGATCTTAAATTTGTGTCAATGGAAAGGGGAAAACATTCAAAATCATCACATTTCTTTTGTAAAATTACATTAAAGCTTCTTGCCCAAACTTCTGAGAATGCAATTTCTGTCACCTTTCTCCGCTGCTCAATTCGTGGAACGTCCAGTGAGTCTCAGGAGTCTTATACAAAGGACAACCTAGAACCACAACATTTTCTATCTTTGCAAAATCAATAAATAAAGTACATGCACTGATAAATCAGTTTAGTTATCTTGGAGGTGATTGCCACTTCTAAACAAAGCTGAGAAAACAGACCACAGTTTGGCATTCTTCTGTTATTCTTCCTTCTTCAGAGTGAGCCAAGGCTTCACTCTGAATGCTCACATACATCTTTAGATAACTCAGTACAAGAGGAGCAGTTTTTCTCTCACAAGTGCAGCTGCTACACCAGGAACAGATAACATCTGGTAGCACTCACTACATCTAAACAAGTCAAGAATCAAAAAACAAAGCAATGAGATGGTGGAATGCTGACTGCCAGGTTGCTGCTGAATCTCTAGGAGATGATTCTCCATTATGTCTAATGGGGTGCTGCGTGCTGTGTGTTATACGCAGAGTAATTTCATGTAGAGTGTCCCTGACCACTTTCTAACAGAACTAGAGGGAGAAGTCAACCTTACATCCCTAATAAGTATCTGTTAGAATGAGAAGGGAGAGTAAAAGGATGTGAGTGAGGAAATTGAGTGGGGACCTTGAAGAGAGAACAAATTATTCAAATTTCTTCAATATAAAAGTTAAAGTAATGCAAAGACTGGTTGAATTCCAGATCCCTGAAAATCAAATTCAGCTCCTAAAACACGAGACCAGATGGTTGGCTGATGTAAATAAATGCAACTTCACTGGCTTGAAGGAAACAGTATCAACATATACCAGCTGAGGTTTTGGCAAATCCTCATTCTGAGCTTCAAGATTCACATATTCTCAGATCACTGGGAAGTTTTAAAGATTTATTCCTAAAGTACCATAGTGACAAATAAATACCATTACTATTTTCTCCTCATCTTTTACCACAATAATGGCTTCATTTTTCATGACAAAAAACTACACGTTAACACAACCAAACCCATAATTTGGCACACTGATGGTGTCCACTGGATCTTTATTGCCACCTTCTTTCTGCAACTTACCACAAAAAGTAATGGAAAAGGTAATGCAGAGGGAATTTCTGGTAATTATCTGCATCAAAGAAATACAGTTGATTTAAATTAACAATGAGATGATTTGCATCAATAGTCCATTAATTAGACATTTTCTCACTGCATTAGTACCAAAAAGATCTTTCTTTAATAACTCAGCTGTAGGTCTAACTTTGGGTAGGAATAACAATTTCTAGTAGAAAGGGAGGATTTCAGTCTCACACATTCATTTAGTCCTTGGTCTGTGCTCTGAGAATGCAAATTATGCCACTGCTGGTGTGAATGGCATCTGTGCAACTAGTAGAAATGCACATGTAACAGAACAGAAATCATTGACTTCTGTCAAGTCAGCAATGACTCTTTATGAACAAGTAGCACATGAATCCTGAACTACAAAGCAAAGAATCATGTCTTACAGCCATGTAATCCAGGCGTTATGCGCTCAGGGAAACCTAACAACTAGGACAAGAACACAATGGATGGCACAGTACTATTAGATTCTACTCCCTTTTAGCTCCCACCGGGACATCTGATCATTCTCTATTAAAGAAATCACTGTACATCATGGAGATTATTTCTCCTCCTTCAGGTTTGAAGACAGTAAATACAGGGAGTGGGAAATGTGGGAGAGCTATTATGTTTTGCACAGCAGAAGGGAAATGACGGAGAAGAGTTGCTCTGATTTCCTAGGGTTTTTGTCTGTCACTTCTCCACCATGTCTACTCCAATATGTACTCCCTTAAGAGAACAGAAGTACATGCAGAGAACACAGCAAACCAGCGCAGGTTTTCTCAGTGAAATGGTGATTCTTCCAGGTGATTGAATTACAATGCTAGCTTTAACTCAGGGTGTAGTTCACAAACAGAACACAGTTCTTTTCATACTTAATGTCTGAAAAATTCCCACTGAAGCTGAGTGAAACACTTGCTTTGATTTTTCCAGTAAGAAACTAAAACTTTTGGCAAAAAAATGCATAAGGATTACTCAGTTATTTATTTATTTATTAAGAAAACATTCCAGTTGTATACATAAGTATACCACAGCCACTTAAAAAATCTAGTATAGCAAGGTGGATTGAAAATTAGCTGGATAGCTAGGCTCAGAGGGTGGTAATCACTGGCAGTAAGCCTAGTTGGAGTCCAGCAGCTACCAGTGTATCCCAGGGGTCAACATTGGGTGTGATATTGTTTAATATCTTCATCAACCATCTGAGCCCTGGAACAAGCAGCCCCATCCTTGGACATAAGTGGCCATGCTTGAGCGGGGCGGAGACAGAGAAGATGACCGTCAGAGTCCTTCCCAGCCTCAGCCATCCCATGGTTTTGTGAATACAAAACTGTCTGGGAGCTGTAGAGATTCGCAGGATTATCCTGTCATCACTTCTCACCTGAAAACATCACAGGGCTTTGGCATGGAAAACAGCTCTTACAATGCAATTTAATAATAGTTCCACCTCACTAGCAAATCTCTGTTTTTCATAAAATCCTGAATTATTTTTATTTCAGGGTGCATGAGGAGGGAGACTAAGTGCACTGTGAAAGCACAGACAATGAATGCATATTCCCCTAGAACAGGTAGAATTGCTAAAACAGCTAAAATGTATTGCTAAAACATATAATAGAACAGCAATCATCACTAAATGATAATTTTCATCCAGACAAAGGGAAAAGCTATAATAGGAATCTGTTTATATGCTCTTATTTGTTTGCTATGAAGCATTCTGAACAGTTTATAGGGAGCTCTGCAGTTTATGGTTTTTCTTTTTAAATCTCAGTAAAGGTGTCAAGATGTAACAAGCACCCCCACCCTAACCCACATAGACATAATCAGGAATTTACACGAGCCTCCACATCTCTGGCTTTTTAGTGCTTTATTTCTTGTTCTATTTTCAGGGACTTATCAAAACCACATAACCAGTGTTCAAATAAAAGAGCAAAGGCAAGTTTACATTGGTTTTGATGTTTGAAAGCACGAATTCAAACCCTACACACTTCGAGATTTCAGTGCTTTGCAATTAACATCATGTAAGCTGCCATTATCCAAGAATAGGTTGGGAAACCCTCTGTTCTGCTGACATAAAATCTATTTGAACTGAATCAATTTCTGACGCAGTCACACACACAAAAACAAATTACCGAAAAATAAACAACAACTAATCAGAGAACAAATAGAATAGGCAAATCTATATAAATTGTTTCTAAATCTTCATTTCTACCTCTTCATCTCAGACTTTATAAGATCATCTTATCTAATTTGGATCCTATTCCATCACAACTCCTGTTTATTTCAAATTCTTTATCCTCCTCTGTGCAAATATGCCATTTTCCTGGCAACCGCAGGAAGAACCTTTCTGTCTACAAACTTCAGCATAGGTCTCATGCAAAGCTAAGATGCAAGGCTTGCAAAAAAGAAAATTTGATATCTTCTACAGGAGAGAAGAAACAAAAGGAACTTCAGCAACTTAGAGATTTTCTCCAAATATGCCATGTGTGTTTTTGAAAATATATTTTGGAGATTTCCAATAGTCCTGTTGTCAGGTATCTAGTTCTGGCCTTCTAGCTATGTTCTAAATCAAATTACCTAACTTATTTGATTTCATCTTTGTAGATTTTGGTGAGGATACTATTATCTCTGCTAAGCATGGAAGCAGAATAACTGAAGAGTGGATCAGATCACCCATCTCAGAATACTACACAGGACCATCTCTAATGGTTGTCAGCATCAAAGAAAATGCATTAAAAACCAGAATGCATTAACCAAGTGTCTTTGTTTCTGGAATTCAGTAGTTTGAGGAACTCCTAAGCCAAAGGCTTTATTGGAACTTTGTCCTAATAATCACCAGTAGAGGAGGTTTTGTTAGTCTTCTTGTAATTTGTTTTTATGACAAACTGGCAAAAAGATGCTTAGAAATCCTTTTATTCAAGATGCCATAATTAAAAAAATACTTTTTCCTTTAATTATTTTTAGTCAGATTTGACCTCGAAACAGGTTCTAGCTAGCCCATTTTAAACTAACACCACCGTAAGTTAAAAGAACAACCTGATTTTCCACTGGAAAACTAAGTTTTGTATGCACAACAGTTGCTTCATGATAATCCTCCTCATACAACTTCCAGAAGCACATGTTGCACTACTAATTACTGTCTAAATTGAAAATACTATGAAGTAAGCCGTAAGCTTTGCAATTATGTTTTAAAGCATGATCACTGCATAGATACTTGCTAAAGAAAGCTCTACAATTATCAAAATAACACAGCAATCTCAACATCACTTTTTAAATTCTGGCTCAGGTAGAAAAAATAGAGACCCAAAATAGTTCTTCAAATGACCTTTAGATGATTGCAAATGCTGATGATTCCTCTGGTGGGGCTACTAGAGGCCTTTCATGGCAAAAGTAGTATTATTTTTCCAAGTTTCAAAAGCTACCAAAGGGCGAAGTGAAGTGCTCCTGGGGAGGGAAGGGTGCTACGTACTAGCAAAGGAGTGATCAAATTCACAAAGTATCAACCAAAAATCATCCAGCCAGTCTTAGAAAAGATTCCTACTAGGACTCAGTGGACAATATGGTTAGTGTGAATACTGGCTTGTAGGAAATAAATATCAATTCAGCGTAAAATTTTAACTTGCTACATAACCTCTAGGCCACAGTACACTGTTGCTTTTAACTGTCAATGAAGGTGAATGAGTCATATCACTGAGAATGTTTGTTACCAAAAATTTCAAAGTTAAATAGAAATTTTTCATTTTGTTCAAAATATCTCCACAATATCTCAAAACAGTCCAAGTCAAAGCAACGAGTAAAAATTAGTGAAATCAAGCAGAATAATTCTGAACATATTTCACTTCAGGGTCCAATCCCCTATCACAAGTATTAGAAAGGAGGAAATGGTATCAGAGATTTTAACCATGTTCAAGAAATGATATTTCTTGTGAAATTTTCATGCATACAATATTTTTCTATTGTCTGAAAATATGGAAAGTTGCTTTGCAGTCCTATGTTACATCGTAAATTTGTTGAAAGTAATAACCTTTTCTAAAATATTTATCCTTATAATTCTAATAAATTTTCAAGAACTCTCAGCTGAAAAGTATCGTGTCCCAATATTTGTGGATCAAGACAAAAAAAGTAAACTTGTGCAAGTCTATCATGCAACAAGCAAAATTTGTTTTTATCTAAGTGCATTTCCTCCACTGAAATCATTCTGAAGAGCTATAAACAGATGAAAATGGAAATCAATCCAGAAATACCTTTCTTCCTCCTACTGGTATGTTTTGAAAGCTTAAGTATAGTTAATGTCAATTTTTATTGCACGGTCTGATTCACAGAAATGGCATTTGAGATAGTGCATGTAAAGCACTGATTTTTTAGATTATTATTCTTTTCAATTATAATTCTTTGCCTCAAGATCTATTTGTCAGAAAAACACACCAAACCCTTCCACTCCCAGTTTACCAGACAGATTCAATGTCTACTGGTTCCAACATCGCTTTCCAAATAGAATTTATTTTGTTTTTATTTTTTAATCTGAACTGGTACCAGTACACAATCTGATAAGTAAATGTGTGCTCAGCACATACTTTAAAAATAACTGGACTTTTGTTGTTTCTGCCTTACCATCCTCTTAGTAACAAGAAAAATTTAATAGACTGGTGAAACTCTTACTGAAGTCAGTTGGAGATTTTCTACCTAATTGAATAGGAACAGAAGAATGCCTCAAACAAAAATACAAATGAAGCCATAAGTGTCCCTTCAAAATTTCAAAACAGAGATTAGAGAGAATGTTGAATTCCATATATGCTCCAATATCCTATTTTTATACTCAAGTGGGAAAAAAATTTCAGACTTCTCTTTGTTGTCACAAGCACTCCAATGGCCTGATGTTGGGTGTATTGGATGGTCTTCCCCATTTGCATACTCCTTATGCAAGGGTCAACATATTTCTTTGTTACCCTGTGCTTTTCTAAGTCAACAGAGTTTTCTAGCCTGAGCAAAATATGAGGTAGTCATGAAAAGAGGTAAGTGCAATCTAGTATTGCTGCGCAGCAGTCTTAGCATCCTAAATTTACCCTGGGAGTATTAGGGCTTTGTAGACCCTGCAAACCTCCACAGGTTTGCGTGCCATATAAACTGTAATACATAGGCTTTGCTCAAAAAAACTGTTTGAATTTTTTTTTCAGTAAAATTTTCTAGTCAAGTCTCAGGTCAATGATTGAACTAATTTCCAATTCCTGAAGAGAAAACCAGTTCTTTAGGAGCAAGATCAAGACCTTCAGTGGGAGCCTCCTTCAGCCAATGAAAACAATATGCAGCTGCATGTTTAATATTAGTTAGAGCAGCTGAATTGCAGATCTGCTGCCCTGAGCTCTTCAGAAGAAAACGAAATTGGCAGGCTAGCATTTCTATATCTCCTTTTACAGCATTCTCTTTCCTTGTGTGGTACTGCCTATCTCACTTTCAGCAAAAGCAACCTTCTGTGCCTATCTGCACAGAAGAATGTGTTAAGGAATATCAGTTGACAGAAAGCCCTGGACCTATAGGCCACCGTGCTTTTCAAAAAAGTCTTCACTTTTGTGTTGTTAATATTGCAANAAAAAAACCTTACTTTTTGTGTTGTTAATAAAAAAAAAAAAAAAAAAAAAAAAAAAAAAAAAAAACTGTTAAAAACACCTCTTGCCCCAAAGATTTTAGGACTGCTGTTGTGGTTTGAGCTGGCAGGCTGGGAAACACCACACAGCCTTTCGCTCACCCTGCCCCCCGCCGTCCTCCCAGCTGGGATGGAGGAGATAATCGAGGAAAAAAAAGTAGAACTCATGGGTTGAGATACAACTATTTACTAACAGAAAAGGAAAAAAGAATAAAATAACAGTTATGATAATTATGTACAAAACAAGTGATTGTACACAGCAGTCTCTCACTGACTGCGACCGATGCTTAGCCAATCCCCAAGCAAAACTGGCCCTCCCAGCTCACTTCCCTTCCTTATATTACATGATGTCATATGGTATGGAATATCCCTATGGTCAGTTTTGGTCAGCTGCCCCGTTCTTGTCCCCTCCCAGCTCCCTGTGCCAACCCCAGCCCCTTCACCAGGAATGCAAATGTCCTTGGTTCTGTTCAGTGCTGCTGGGTGTTATCAGCCTTGTTTTTCTTCTAGAACCAACACACAGCTCTGTAGCAGACACTAAGAGAGAAAGTTTCAGTTAGGAACTAAGACAACTACACAGCAGTATTTCTGACTCTGAAATTCCCGAGCTTCTGTAGGCAGCTTGTAGACCCCTGAAACTGAATCAACTATTTTCTAAAGAAACATTAGCAAACTTTAAACTCAAGATCCCCAAAGAAATATATATATACATATATATCTTTCCAGGTGTTTGCTTCCAAAATCTCCAAGTTTTACTGCATAGCAGCGCTTTCTCACTATTTAAAAAATACTTTTAAGTGAAAAAATCCCACATACTTTAATGTATTTTCACATGGGATTTACTCATAATTTGTATTAGAGAATGAGAAAAGGAGAGGTATTCCTGATGCAGGACCTATAATCTGACCAAAACTATGCAGAAGTTAACCTTTTTGCCCAAACTGCAGTAGACATCAGTAGACAAAGAATTAATTTGACCTCTTTCTATATCTTCCTCCAGAATGAGCTTGAGTTTATAATTTTGTACTGAACAAAAGGCTTACACAATAAGGAAAGTATTCAAAACTCATAAAAGTAGCTACATGACGAAGTGAAATTGTTCTCAAAAATGCATCTCTCAACAGTGGTCTTTCTTATTTCTTTCTTTTTCTTTGTCTTTAATGTAGCCAAATAAAAGGAACAGATGTTAACATACTTCAGTCAAAACTGAAGCAAGCCCTTATGGTCAGAGCTAGCAAGTGACAGAAGATATCACTGTAGAGCAGATAATTCAAATATGAATAAAAGAACACAGGAAAACACAAAACTACAAAAAGTCTACAGCACCATCAGATTAGTACTTATATCCCATTTGCACACATTTGTAAATTATGCTTGCAAAATAATTTTCACCTAACTTGATAAGGATGGACAACAATTGCCTCTCCATTGCACTGCTGCTACTGCCTATTTCTTTTTCTCTAGGTAGACCTCCACGTTGTTATCCTCACATAGTTGCAAGCCAAGTGCGACAGGATGTATAGCAATAGCTGGCATCAATGTTTGGCCTCTTATAGTAAAATGAGCTATTAGTGTGATGACAGGTATGTAAGGGATGGAATTTGCTTATGACACCTCATTTGTAATAGTCTTCACGGTACAATTTTGCTTCTTTGAAAATGACTGTAGATTCCACCTGGTCTATTCCAGATCAGCATGCCTGGTGTACAAACAAAAAGTCTCTTCTAGTCACTCAGTAACTGCACCACCAAGCAAACCAGCCTTAAGCAGTTACTTTGTTTCATGCATATTCTGGTTTTTCATCGTTCCTAGTAATAAAAGATCCTTCAATATCCAATTAAGGCCTCAAAAAGCAGCTATTTCAGCAGCTGTTCTTTATTACTGCTCATATTGCTGGCTGCAAGGAATGCCAGGAAATTTCTGTCTTACTGTAGATGAGGTACAGAAATTCTGTGCACATCTTTAAATAATGCTGATACGCAAAATGCCTCCCCATTTTGATAGTGCCTAGCAGTTGCTAATTGTAATTTAGTTATATATTATGCTTTTGGTATATAACAATAATACATAGGTGTAGGTTTCCATACATAATGTTTCCAATATTGGTCAGAGTACAAAGCATTAAAACCATAGTTTTCGTACTGAACTCAGCAGAATGAGAGATAAAACTTGTGGAATAGAATAATTCTTATAGAAAGATGACTTTTTATTAAAAAAAAAACTCTCCTAGTAAAGGAAAAAAAACACAGTTTGAAACTTAATTCAGTCAGAAGACTGGAGAAAATTCACCAGTTATGACAGCTCGAAGTATAAATTAATTTCCTCAGAGAAAAATTTTAGAAAGACTCCACTTAAAAATTATCAATGTATTTTTCCTGTTATTTTTTGAAAGTTATCTATATGAGATATTTTCTTGGATTTAAAAATGTGGATTTTTTTCTTTTTTACCATTTAAATGAGAATACAGCACAGAATGACAAAATTCATCCCACATTTAGAGATTTTTATACATCTTTTAGCTCCTTAACATGGTATTAAAATGAACAAACAAAACCAAACAAAAATAACAAAGAATAAAAAGGCAGCAGAAACACACAAAAAAGCAAATGACTAATACAGGGTGTCATACTTATTTGTGGATAGTTTTGGACTAAAAGGTGCAGATCCAGATTTAATTCATTACAGAGCTTGACTTTATTATTGCTCAGCTGTAGATATTGGTAGAATCTTAATCTTCAGAGCGATCATGCTTAATTCAAACCGCCTCTCAAGACTTCCAGGAGTTTCATTTCTAATTTCTGCAAAGTGAATTTTGAGAAGGAATTCTCCTAGAAACACCATAGGTAAAATAGCATCTTCTTGTTTATGACATCCTTTATTCAAAATAAATAATGTTTTCACAGCAATAGAAAATGTTGAGAGAAAAGCAGCTTCAAAGTTTAGTTTAAAAACAGGTAAAAGAAAAGCCAATTTTGTTGTTGTTTGTTTTCTGTTTTTAGCTAGCATTGACTAGTGTTACATGAGAAGAGCCAATGGATAATGGTAATCTGGTTATTTAGAACAAAATCTGCTTCATTTCAGCATTATTGTTTTTGTATATGAATAGAAAAGGGGAGGATTTAAGCAGGACATCTCAAAGGTTTATTTGAAAAGAAAAGAAAAGAAAAAAGCTCTATTTTTTTTTCTAAATGATAGCATTTAAATGTCCATAGAATGCAAATGAAGTCTGGCTGTCTGGTACAAGCTGCTTCTAGGCACCATTATCTAGAAAATGGCTTTCTTGTACTGACTGCACTGAAAGTTTGAAAACAACTTATTATACAGATGCAGCTCAGCTAGCCTCTAAATGTTCTTTATTTACAAGGTAACTGGAGGTCAGTCAGTTACAGGCATCAAGACAGGCTTTATGCAAGAAGAGATCTAAGATCAGCAATGTTCTATAATGTACAGAGAGGCACACAACTTGGATATTTGACTCTGTCCCATGCAGGTACTCAAAGTGAGTGCTGATGAACTATTTCCTTTAGAGAAAAAAAAAAAAAAAAAAAAAAAGAAGGAAGGAAGTGTAAAGCAAAGCAGGAGGTCTGTATTACAGGGTGTTTTCTCAACCTGAATCAATACACCAAAAATTGCATTAGAGAGGTGATGCATGATCCAGACGTGGCTACGGAGTTATAAATTCTTTTATTGTTAAGTCATGAGTTCAAATACATTTCTCTCAAGCTGTGAAAAACCCGGTACTACCCAGTTTCTTTTTGGTGGCCCACATGAAGCAAGTGTATAGTGTCAGCCAGAAGGATGCTGCCCATATCAGTAGATAATATCAGCAAAGGATCCAAGTATGGGATGAAAACGCAGGCTGAATGGAGATGGTCAGTTCAACAGGATGCCAGTATATCAGCAGGGCAACTAAAATCTGCAGCTCTGTGTATTCTGATCTCTAGATTGTTAAAAGAACTTAATTGTCAGGAATTAGCACTCTCACTTTTTATCAATGTCACAAAGATATTCTTAATAATAAAGCACACTTATTAAACAGTACTTTTTGACAGCAACTGACAAATCTGTTTACAAAGAAGTGTCAGCAGATCAGCTTGTATGGACAGAAGGCAGGGCTTTCTTTTGGAGAAATATTTTTCTTAAAGGTGTTTAGTAGACTAATGGCATGGCCAAGAAGAGGCTTTTCATGCTCTGTGTCCACTCAACAACACAAAGTAGTGCAGAGAGAGAGAGAGAGATGGAGAGAGAGATGGAGAGGAGGTACTTGCATTCGCAGAAACGTTCATAAAAATGCTACGGATTCGGTTTCCATACTGCTGTCTCCCATAACGGTTTAGAAAATTGAAGAAAAATTGAGATTGCAGTTCCATGGGTATTTTTTTTTCTCAGATGTTATCAGACAAAGTAGGTGTGAGATGGATATATTACATGAAAAACAATCTTTAAAATGTCAGAGACAGAGAAAAATAAGAACTGATCTTTGTCACTCCTGTTACCATAAGCAGACAACAAAGAAGCTAGTGGCAGAAGCTGTGATTTTGGAAATGGTAGCAGAGGAAGGACCAAATTAAAGATTTTAACAGCAGTTCGTAGTGTCATACTGATTTTCACCTCCCTTTTATCAGTACCAAGAGATTTGCTTTGTTCTCATGTTGCCTTTTTATTTATCACCTTTCTTTCCTATCTCATATTTCAGACTCTTCCATTGTTGACAGTCATTTGCAAGATGATATTTTTATTCCACTGGATGTAGTTTTGTTTGTTTGGAAATTCTGGCAAAATTCAAAGTAGTTCATGGCACAAAATAAGGACAGTTAATTATTATCTGTAGTAAATGACCCTTCTACATACTCTTATTTTGACAGCCTATCAGTACAACAAGTTCTACATTTTAGATTGAAGAAAAAGCTCTTCAAAGGATTTTTAACTGAAGATGAATCTATACAGTGGTAAATCAAATTTAAGTGTTGATTTAACACAAGTTAGTTTTTGACCTTTCTGTACTGTTTCCTACATTTTCTCAAGGTTTTGAATCTTTGTATTATCAAATCATCCCTCAATCCAGATAAACCCAGATAAAACGTCTAGCCAGCATTTTGTTTAACTCCAACGCAGTCATTCGGAGTTGCGAGGCTGAAGTCAGGCTTGCAGTTGTTACCGATTCAGCAGTGCACGGATCTAGCATCAACACAGAATCAGTCTCAAGCTCCTAAACAAGAAGACAAGAGACGGGAGACGCACATAAAATACTGAATTAAAATATGAAAGAGGCTTCAAACTGATTTTGTAGGTGTAGATGTATGTAATATGCTTGAAACTGGCATTTGTGCATTCAGACAATCTCCAAAACAGACAAGTTCATTTCCCTGCATTTTCCAAATTGCTAATACACCAAAGGAGACTAGGCTGAAGCACATTAATAACACTACAAAAAACAAGTCCATCATGAACAGTAAAGTAGCTACATACATTGTAGGCATGCAGGACTTCTTACAGCCCCCTCTTCCAAAGCCAGACCTCCCTACACAGTTCCTGACCTACTTGATTTATCTTTTTCTGCATCCTGTTGCACTGTATGTCACATGTATGTATAAAACACACACATACACAAAAATATATATAAATCTTTTTTATACAGAGAAATCTCCCCAAAGGCAGTATCCTGTAGACTCTAAATCAATTTATTTTAATCTAATCTTCATCTGTAATGGTTTTCTTGGCTGCAGTCATCAAGGAAACATCTTGGCAGGTGGGAAAGAATGAAAACATATAACATTTGTTTCTAATGGTTCCTATGCACCATGTAGTTTTGGCTTTCCAAAGTAGAAATGCCTGCAAAACCCATGAAATATGACTGGGCTTGGAACTGACCTCTGATGTAAACTTAGATTTGCACAGCTGAGATCTCTCTAAAAAATGAACATAAAGTTGTCAGAAACTCCTTAAAATATCTCTAAAAATCATTGACGTAAAGTCACCAAATGAACTTTTCTATCTAAAAGAAAAGCCGAAGTGGATTTTTTCCATATAACCGTTTCACCAACTAAGAAGACTTCTCTATAATTTTAAGACTTTTCCTTATGTTCACAAAACATAATGACTTACTGATTTTTCCTACATTTTGTGGGAGCTTAAAGTGAACAATCCTGAAGCTACATTACATACTGTTTATATTTAGGAGAAAATCTGAGTCAGTCCTGAACTGATAGAATACAATGCAGATGAGTAAAATACATGCTGCAATGCTCAAAATAAGGTGTTCAGGAGACATACAACGATAGAGTCCAACAGAATGTACTCATGCCTGCAGTCAGGTTCTTTCCTTTTCAACCTACATCATGGATGAGGCACACTCAAAAACTACCCTTGCATTAAACATTTCCACCTCCCCGTGGGATCGTAGACATCAGGATAGTACCACATCTGAGTACATATTTATATTTATTCAAGGCTATTCATATTGGACATAGCGTATTCCATATTCAACTGCAACCTCTTCAGTATTAGGCAGAGAATAACAAAAAAAAAAAAGAACAAAAAGTTCACATTTAAAAAATATTGCAACTCAGAGATGATTTTTTATTTTGCACGTACAATTAAAAACAGAAGCTTTATTTTGAAGTGACTTTTGTTTTTACATTTCAACCTGAAGCAAAGTTTCAAGTCAACTAAATAGGTTTGACCCACTTCAGTTCTAGGGAAAAAGATTTCCTATCATGAACTGCTTAGACCACAAACTCCTAGGAACCTCCCTGTATTGTTAGGTTTCTACTCCCAGTTGCCAGACTCAGTGCCTTACTAGTTGCCTGGGGGTACAGTGCCTTGCTTAGAGAAACAGATTATTTTCGTGATGGAATAGCAGATTTGCACCTGCAGAGACTTGGCTTTGGAAGTCTGGCAAGAAATAAGGTGGGCAGCTGGGGAGCCTAGATGCCCAGCAACCTACAGGACTGGACTCTGGAAAGCTGGGAAGCCTGTCAGGCCACACATCAGCTTGCAGGCAAGCTAGCTGGCGAGATGGCTGGCCAAAAACCAAGAAGCCAGGAGAGGTTAGTCAGTGTATCTCCTAATCAGCCTTTTGTCAGTATTCCGGATGCAATCAACACACGCAAATAGAAAACTTCAGTTCTGTGGTATCTACATTGAATAATGAATAAAGTATATTAGTAGAAAATGTTACCCACTACTTTCCTAAATCCCTCAGCTCTCAGAAAAAGAATCAGCTAAAAGTTAAGACGACATTTCTTGCAGATGTTGCACTGTGGAAAATAAATGAAAGCAGAGCAAAAAGAAATCCCCAGCAGTATTCTCAGGGTGCAAGTAATATGTCTGCACCACCTTGGTCAAGACTGCTCTGGGGCATGTTCTTTCAAAGGCCATGGCTGTAATTTACATTCATTCACACACCTCATAAAATTGCAGAGCTGAGTTACTTACAGTGTTAACCACTTATTCTTTCAACCACTAAAACAATAAGAAGTCAGTTTGATTTTAATTTATTAACTGAAATGAGGTTGGTGGTCGTGGATTAGTCCTCTGTGGGAGTCTCAGCAGAACTCAAGCAATACCTCGTCTGGCACAGAATAGCTCTGCTACCAAATTCTGCTGATGGACAGAAGAACTAGAACAGATAGCAAGCTCTGCCTGTTGTTGAAAGTGGTGCTTTTCAAAGCCACAGGCAGCTTTTCGGCTAAGGGCTGGATTATTGCAAACACAAATGTGCATATGACCACATGAGAAAAAGGGTTCATCTCATCTATTACTTCAATAGGTTTGCACCTGGCCCGGATTGATTTTTTGCCAAGTTCATCTGACTGCTGTAGCTGGCAGTAAAAGACAAACTGCTCATGTTTTTGCTAAGTTTTCTGGTTGGCTGCTTCTCTCAATTTAGGCTAGCATAACATATTCTGACTTGAAGCACATATCGAACATGGAATTTTCTATCCCATTTCTTACATGAACATTACTAAGCGAAACCTCTCTCTAAATTAAAACTTGAAATAAAAAATGCATGGAAAAAATAGAGAAAGATTAAATACATATATTGTGATTCAGTTTTATTTTTTTTAAAGTGTTCTTAATGAACCAGAATTTGAAAGTCGCCTACATAGTGTCTCATAAGATCTCTCTCACAAAAAAAAATAAAAAAGACAAACCAGATTTGAACTTAACCTGTAAAGACAATGATTGCCAAGTTATCAAAACAAACAAAAAATTAAGAAACTACATCAATAGATAGGATTAAAAATACCTAAACAGAGCAGAGCAGCTTTTCCAAGACACCACTCCTTATGGATCAAAAAGAAATTAATACAAAAAGAATACGCAGCATTCGCATCAAGAAATCAAATTCATCATTAACTATTTTGATCACAGAAGGACCATAAAGTATTGTCTAACCACCTCTAACCTCCAAAACTATGATTTCTTGTCTACTGAAATAAAATGTTTCTCCTTGTACATTAAATAAGAAAACAAAAATAGAAGAGAAATATCTTGTAATTTATCAGAATTTGAGAAGTCATTCTAAGACAGATCTTGCCATGTTGACATCTATATTCACTACAATCAGGCTGAAGAAAGATAAAGGTGTGTGTCACAGAATCACCACCTTTCCAGAAGAGTTTTGCTGGTGAACAGCTGTGTGAGTTATTCTGCAGAAGACATACCAACACAAGCTGTTTCCTTCTGCATGCTGTATCTGAGCAGTGATGGAATAAGAATCCAAAGGAATAATGTTATTCAGCAGCTATTGATTATGATTCATAGTTCTGAATGAAGGAAGAGAGTTGCTGGAGAGTTGGGCAGAGAGCAAACTGATGAGGTTCAACAAAAGCAAGTGTAGAGTCTTGCACCTGGGGAGGAATAACCGCATGCACCAGTACAGGCTGGGGGATGACC
The DNA here is from genome assembly GCA_013396635.1 of Penelope pileata. NCBI lineage: Eukaryota > Metazoa > Chordata > Aves > Galliformes > Cracidae > Penelope > Penelope pileata. The sequence continues at coordinate 338,556 of WBMW01005513.1, read as the reverse complement.
TGCTGGAGAGGAGCTCTACAGAGAGGGACCTGGGGGTCCTGGTAGATGACAGGTTGGCCATGAGCCAGCAGGGTGCCCTGGTGGCCAAGAAGGCCGATGGGATCCTAGGGTGCATTAAAAAGAGCATTGCCAGCAGGTCGAGGGAGGTGATCCTCCCCCTCTACTCTGCCCTGGTCAGGCCTCAGCTGGAGTACTGTATCCAGTTCTGGGCTCCCCTGTATAAGAGGGACAGGGACCTTCTGGAAAGAGTCCAGTGGAGGGCCACAAAGATGATAAAGGGCCTGGAGCATCTCCCCTATGAGGAGAGGCTCAGTAAGCTGGGTCTGTTCAGCCTGGAGAAAAGGCTGAGAGGGGACCTGATCCATGTTTATAAGTATCTTAGGTGCAGGAGGCAAACGGAGGTGCGGAACCTCTTTTCCGTGGTCAGTGGGGACAGGACAAGGGGCAATGGCCTTAAGCTGGAGCACAGGAAGTTCCGCACCAACATGTGGAAGAACCTCTTCACGGTGCGGGTGACGGAACACTGGAACAGGCTGCCCAGGGAGGTTGTGGAGTCTCCTTCCCTGGAGATATTCAAGACCTGCCTGGACGCCTACCTGTGCAACCTGCTGTAGGGAACTTGCTTTGGCAGGGGGGTTGGACTCGATGATCTCACAAGGTCCCTTCCAACCCCTGCAATTCTGTGATTCTGTGACTCTGTGAAGAGGAACAAGGTAAATTTCAGGACACTGTTTTTAAGCGTAGACCAAATGAATGCGAAAAGACAGATATTTGGGATGATTCTAGGAGTTAGAAGCCTTACCAAAAAACATCATTTTCATACTTTGCCATCTCTTTAGACTACCTGGCTCTAGTATAGCTTCTTATTAGAAACCTAGAATGGGAAAATGCAGGATATTTCTGTTTCCCAATTCCACTAGTCATTCTGGGTAGGGTACAACACAGCACAGACCTTTGCTGATTCAATTTTCTTCCATGAAACATGTAAACTCCTTGAAATAACCAAAAGGAAAAAAAATAGTATGAAGATTTACTATTAAGGAATCAATAAATACTTGAATAATTGAAAACCAAGATTTTATCCAGAAGATCTCTTGAAATCTCTAAAAACCTCCTGAAAACAAAATTGAATCTTAACACAATAGGGAAGACACCTTCATAAGAGCCAGTTTCTATTTGTCTCCCTGATGCAGGTCTGTTAGGAACTTATAGACAAGGTAAGTCGCCTTTCCATATCTCAATCTACTTTCACATAGAACAGGGAAATGATTGTAACCCACTTTCGGAAGGCCATAACTTTTCATTACTTTAAAAACTCAACCTGCCAAGCAACCACTTCTTCATCCTCTCCTGGCTTTTTTCGTTGCCTCAGGCAATGGACATGATGCAGTCTAGTTTGCTACGTGATCTTTAAATCTCAGAACCTAAAGCTCTGTGTTACAATGCAGAACACTTTTGACCTCCAGGAGTGAATAAAACACTCACCCATAACATCAACAAAAATACAAAGCCACTAGTCTTTAATGGCATAATATTTTGGGTTTGGATTCCTTAGCATATCCTCTTCCTTCCGTTCCTGCTCCTATAATAATCTGCTTATTTGAGATCCATATTAAGCAAAATCTCCTACAGTTCGATAAAGGAAGGGAAACAGGAAATAACTCCAAAGTTACTAGTAGTATCTAAGTGCTCTCTATTTTTGAAATATATGTCCCGTTCTATCTTGCAATAACTAAAGAATGTACGAAGAGTTGAAAAAAATCTAGTTGTATACATATTACTAACTTGACCTCAGTAATTCCATTTTAAAGCCATCACTCATAAGATTATCATTCTTAACTGTCTTTGTTCTTAGGCATTACCATTATGTAAGGAATACAATAAAAGTGACCATAATCCCCAAACAGTAAAAGGTCTTAAAACAGCATGAATTTTTTTTAAAGCCTTTTTTTTTTTTTTCTTGTAAAGAGTTATGTTTCATCGTTCCCCAAATCCAGGGAGGTTCTAGGTGTTATCAACTGGTTTAGTGCCCCGGTGACCTCCAAACTGCCTATAGTACACCAGATCTTTCTGATCATGTCAGGTGAACAACAGCCTCACAACTGCATTGTCAAGTCTTTTACTGCTAGGCACCAAGTGCAAGCTTTGTATGGCAAAGAAGATTGCAGTTCATCTGCTGATGGTCATTCTTGAGCAGCCTAGATCTTTGAAAAAAGTACCCAACTTTTCAGGTTCCTTTAAAAGACACAACTTAGATTTGACAAGAAACATGAAGCAAAAACTAAAAAAATCAAAATCTGCTGGGCCTTACCATGATGCAGAGTAACAGGCTGCTTGTCTGCACTTTCGCTGAAGACTGAATAGACTCACTAGGTCTCCCTGGCTATTAAACATGAAGGCTGGATAATTTCAAGCATACTCATATTAGCCAAGAAGCCCATGAATAAATGAATCTTTAGCACTGTGGCAATGAAGCAATAAGCAATTTCCAGTCTTTTAATTCCTCTAAGCTACTTTCTGTGTTCTAGTATATTTATAATAAAAATGAGAACAAGTTTTCAGCATTTAAACTTTCCTGATATGTCAGCGTCATTAAGCATGTGTCAGAATCAACACCCATTTGGAGATGAACTATCATCATCTTCAAAAATGAAAGCAGTTGGGGTTAGAGGTAGCCCGTTTATTTTGTGAGTAATTCATTTCATAGTAAACTAGCTCTATTCACTAGTCCATGAACATCACATACATTTACACTCCCATTTTGTGCTGCAGTACATCAATCTGACACCTTCCCTCAAGGGGAATGGTCTATATGCAGTTCAAATGGCTTTTTGGATGAAAAATAAGTGCAATAGTCTTTTATCTCAGGAGACTTGGGTTCAAACCTTTGATTAGGTCACAAGTTAAAATTAGTTTGGTGCTCTTGTCCTACCTCACATTTGTGCACTTCACACAACTGCTCCTCATTTCGGTACTGTTTGATGTGACTAGCAGTCCCTGCTCAGAGGGAGGCCCAGGGCTACAGAGGAGGAGGATACTGTCAGTCAAGGATTCAGGTGCATTCACATGAATATAGAGGAAAAAGAATGCAAAAGGGAAAAAGAAAAAAAAAAGGGATGAGCTCAAGGTTCTAGTCTTAGTGCTGATTCTTATTTCAACATCAAAAGGCACTATCATTCCCTCCCCTCTCCCCCTCTTTTTTTTTTTTTTTTTTTTTTGAAGTGACAACAAGTAAAATGAGGTTTAGTGGCATTTCTCAGATCTGACAGATACTGAAGGGCCTTCTCATGTGTACTGTTTAGCTAAAGACCATATATAATATTTGCAGCTTGTAAATGGCTACTCACAGAACAAAGTGAATGGACAAAATCATACCTACTACCATGATTAAAAAGCCATCTGTTTTCAGACCTGTATGCTGAATGCCTTGACTTTCAAAACTAGCTAACAAAGAATTGCCACCCTTCAGGAGCAAAAAAACTGAGTGGGTAGCAGGGCTAGAGTCATGCATGGAAACATGGACTTGGACTATTTACCTCAGGCTTGCCCTGGCTTTCAGCTTTGAAGATATTCAGTCAGGTAGAAGCATGAACAGCCTAGCATCTTGTTATTCCTGATCCAAGCTGTCAATCCACACTAACAATGAAAGACTTCCCGTACTTTGTAAAACATAGCAGTAAATCAGTGCCATCTGCATAGAACACAGCAGCACCATCTGCATTATAAAGGTTTCACTGAAGTACATTATTGCATTATGCCAAATCAATAGCAGGAAATTGTCAGAAACTGCCATACACACAAGTGCATGTTAATTTTTAGCATATTCTACTTTCTGCTGTACTGAAACTATCTTGCTGTGCATATGGATATATAAATATAAACTAACATTCAATTATGAATAAAGTGTGTTTTACACTCAAATCTGTGTAAGATGTTTATCTTAACAGTATCTCCAAAGTAAAGAATTTGACTGCAATATAATCTGTAATCTATTTATTCACAACAAAAATGCTGTGAGACAAAGCAGCGCATTATCCCCACTTTACAGATGGGAAATTGAAGTGCAAGGTAAAATGACTTGCCCAGATCTGCACAATAGGAATTTAGACAAATCACAAATTTAAAGCGACGAAATCCTACAGTAGCCTTTCTGGTGATTCTGAACTAAGCTTCTACTAGACAATACTGCATATCATTTTCTCAGATATTACAGGGAAAACATGCAAAAACACAGGAATCAATTCTTAAAAACCACAACTCAAAAGCATGCTAAATAAATAAATAGAAAAATAAGTAAATTCTGACAGCTGCCAGGAAGAAAAAGATAATTTCCAAAGAAATTATCTGGTTAGAGTCTTTGTAGATTTTCAAATCTTTCTGCTTTTTGTCACACTGGGCATGATCTTTGGGGAAAGGATATAGCAAAACAAAAAAAAAAAGAAGACATAGATACGATTTTTTTCCCCAAGCTTCCTTTCTTCAGCAAATAGGTTATATTTAACTTATATTCCCCTATAATTATTTGTTATTACAACAGGTAATTTTGTTAATTTGGTATGGTATATGATCTATCCAACTATTTGACAAATTCTGCTCCATTAATCATCTGAACTTTTTTTCTGGAACCTAAAATTCCTATCAATCACACATGATCTTAAGGATGATGTTTATATGTTTATGTTATATGTTTACTCTCACGTCGATGGTAATGAATTGATGCTTAAAATCTATTATTCAACTGCAGAAATATGCAATAACATTTATAACAGTGATGGAAGATATAATTACCTGAGAGGAAGTCAACAGCTTACTATGACCATTTTCTGCCATCTCCACAAATTGAATAGAGACAATAAAGGCAAACATTGGTGTTCCTTCTAGCATCCATACAAGTGCCAGCTGGGTTACTATTGCATGTTTAGAGTCTGAAAAGTATTCTTTAAAACAGCTTTGTGGTTTCCTTTTTTAGTTACAGGAATTTAAAGACTATATCTCATCTTGATTCATTTTGCTGTAGTAAAGATACATTAAATACCCAGCTGTCAGTCTGAAAACATCACTCATTTGTAATCCTTTCCATAGTTAATGAACACTCCGAAGAAAAAAAGATGCCTTCAGTTTTACCACTGCACTGTTTTACAGCAGCTTTGATGGGACACACCAAAAGAAAGGACCTTGCTGCATGATCTCTTTTATCCAGACACATCCATACAGCTAACAGCAACAAAGTTCTCTATATACCAACAAAAAATCTTGCTCTTGCTACAGTCCCCTGTGCCTTGACATTATAACTATATATAAGGCAGAGGTATACTTTGTACATTGTTTTTGGAGCCGTGGTTTGAAAGTAATTCCAATTCTGACTTGCAAAAACAGCGCACACAGCTCACTACAGCAGCTGGCTATTCATGTGATAATACTAACAGCTGATATTCAGCTATCTAATACATTTTTAATTGATTCTGCAGATCTAGGTTCCATATTTTGAGAGTTTCAGCCTGGCTCTATTTTATAATGGGACTATAGATACTGTGACTTCACAGGAATATTACCAAATTTATAACTCTTAAGCCTGCAAAACTCAGCGAATTCTCACTTAAACACAAAAACATCAAAGTAAAATGAGACTCAGACAAGAATTTGTCTGAACTACCAAATGTAAGTAAATTTCTATATTGTTTATACATTTCCTGATAGAACATAGGAAAGGATGTTTGATATCTTGAATGACACTCAACTTTCCTAAAGCTCCTGTATACAGACATCTCTATGCCTAACTACTCATTGTACTACTCATGCCACTAACAAAAACATTGATTTTTGAATATGTAATCTGCAATTAATTACATGAACCACTGGATATGCTACTTACACTAATTAAACTTCAATAGGCACTATGCTGCAATCCATGGATAGTTAACATGCAACATATTTTCTTAAATAAGGCACTTCATTAAAGAATATTGCTAAGATCATTGAAGTGCTTCATCTTCAGTACCAGGTGCAACTCACAGCAGAAGAAATACAGTCTGTTAATAGTGTGAATACCTCAGACTGCACTCAGGTTGTATTTGATTCACTACTGTTTTTGCCTAGACCTTGCCTGTTAGGCATAATTGGACAGGCATAAAATTAATTTAGAATATTTGAATAGACCAAGATAATTTTTGGAGAAAATTATTTAAAATACTGTGGCATACTATAAACTTAAGAATCAGCAAAGGAGTCACCTGCCTTGAACTCAGGCTAGATTTGTCTGAAGTGTTGTTCTTTGAGTTCTTTCTACTTTGAGAGTACACTCTCACATCTTGACGTGTCATTTTTCTTTATTAAAGACATTCAGGAACAAATTTTCCAAAAGTATTTAGGCACCTAGTGATGCAGAGAGGCAGCTTGTGTTATTTTTCAAAATCACTTAGGTGGGTTAGACAGTTAAATCCCACTGAAATTAGTGAGAACTAGGCATCTGACTCAGACACTCAAAAAATCCAGCCATGCTTTTTGCATTTTCAAGCCTCTAAACATCTTTGAACACCTACATAGTTAAATAGAGAAGAAAATAAACTTGAATTAAATTTGGGAAGCACGTGAAAAATACCTCCCTTTACTGCAACATGTTTGTCTCTCTGGATATTCAGTTTATAGAGTTAACAAGGAACTTTGGATTATGTTCAACAAGGTTAAAATTTTACAAGATTGAAATGTATTAAAATGTATTAAATATATTAAAATATTTTCTTGCCAAAAAAACCCAAAACATTTTGGCTTGCCTGTTTTTCAGATACTGTTCTATGGAAAATGGATTCATGAGAATAGGTTACAATGCTCCAAAATATCCAAAACTTCAGCATAATAACTTCTGAATCAACTAGCAAATTTCCACTATATCTTATCTAAAACAAGCAAAATCTCAAAGAAAAGTCATGAAAATTGATAGCTGGGTACAAGAAACTAACAATTATTACTACTAACAGAAAAGCGATGGTTGAGATCAATTATCTGTGTTCCTTTTGATCTGCAGCCTTGTGGGTGGCTGATGTCCATCTAGTGGGGAACTGGGAGGGCATGAGGGCATCCATGAAGGTGGCTCTCTGGATGCAGCATGCAAGTGAAGTGTTTTAAAGCAGCCAAGGTAGCAAAAATTTTAAAAAGCAAATGCACTGTTAAGTAGTCTTTAATAGTGCCATTGAATGTCATTCAAACATCATTTTCAGCAAATGACTTAAGATTTCCTTGAGAAACTATTTTTTGTCTCATTGATGTGCTTTTAGTCTGTAAAAATTCTTTTTTTTTTTTTTTAAGCTCAATTTCAACTAAAAGTATTGTCAAACATTCTTAACACACAAGAGATCTGGGATTTTTTGCAAACTCCTGTTTTGCCTTTTTTAAAAAGGATTTTTTCCAGTATACAGTTCTTTTTATTAGAGAGAATGAAAGAATTGACTGGCTCTGATGATTCATAATTGCACATTTTGTGGCTTCAACGACAGGACTTTTTTCTTTTGTAACAGGCATTAATTTATAAAGGCACTACAAGTCTAAAGCTGTCTTTTTACATATGTATGGTACAGTTTATCTCAAGGTACAAATTTAAATATTTCCCATCTTATGTTTACATAAAGAGAACAGCAAGGTCCAAATGTAAAACGTTATGTATCATAATAATCACTCTAATATGTGGGTGCTGAAGTTGATTATTGACTTACAGCTTGTAGAATAAATGTACTAGGAGAAGGCTAGAAGCAAGAAAAGATACATAGAATACATCAAATTTGATCAGGCAAATATATGCCCCCAGGCTACTTTGCCTGGCCTAAGCTTTCCACTGGGAAACCAGAGTTCAGAATAGTATTTCTGCGATGTAATTTCAGGTGCGACAAAGTTGCATTATAAAAGAAGCATGGAAGCTATTTCTCAAGTTGTGGTTTGCACGGCTAGAGAAGCAAAAAGCAGGCAAGCTGTCCACCCTGAACCTGTAGTAAAATAACTTCTTACACTGCTCTAAACTCTCTAATTCCATTTGCCCACAGTTGTACAGTGTGCTCTCAAGAACCAACTCTGAGTCATATCTACATCAAAAACAGGAAAAATCAGTCTAAAAAATTGTGTTCTAAGTTTCCATGGAAAGTATTTAATATATTTGAGGAAAGCAACTACTTGAGGTGAAGACAAGTTTCCACGTGATTTCTAAAACTGCTGATTTAATCTAAAATGAAATCTCTCTCCCCAGTAAGTAATTCTACAAGGTGTCTAGCTATGACTACTGCAAAGAAATAATGGGCCATTGCTACTTCCCCTGGATCAATTTCTGCAAGTAGCAGTTATGGGCTTAGAAAATTAGAGTGTTGCTGCTTACAGGTTGAGAAGGGTCACACTGCCTCCTAGCCAAATGTGTCTCAGCCATACAACCTTAACTCTCAACTCCCTTTTCTGTAAGATCTCTTAAAATTCCTTCTATACGGATAATGTAAACATATAACTCAGCGCCACATCATTGTTCAAGCTGAACTGGGTTTAGAAAAAACATGTTTTTTCTAAAAATTCTCAAAAAAGAGAAATTTTTACCCCCTTTTTAACCTGCTTCATGTAATGTCCCTGTACATAGCAGGGAAGTTGGACTAGATGATCTTTAAAGGTCCCTTGCAACTCTAAAGATTCTATGATTCTGTTTTACCTTCCCCTCAATGCTCTTCCTCAATGTACAATACAACGTGCTCAAAAGATTCTATATAACTAGTCAAGGTTCTCTCCTACCCTATATCTAGGTTTTATTGAAGTGAACACATTGCTCATGCAACACTGCATTCAGCTCTTGGCATAAATAATTTACCACAAGCTGACTTAGTTGGTAATGTGTACAGAATTGAAAACTGTCCCACATAGTTTATTATGAATGGTAACTCCAGAGAGGGGAAGGATTGAGCAGATTCTGTTTGCAGGGTCCAAAAACCTCCACCCTGCCCCAAAACCACTGCTTTTCTTGCAGTCTCTGTGGATCTAATTCAGAGGAGTGGTAGCACCTTATCGGTGCAACCTCCACTGCTTTCTGCTGGCATTCTGAGTGCAGCTATGTCCGAGTTTCTGCCATTGAAGATCATTTCATTTCCCAGAGGATCAGAGCTCAAGAGATTCTTGAAGATATGATTGAACTTTCTTTGTTTAGATCTAATTTAGAATTCACATCAATGCTAACGTTTTGCTGCACAGCACCCTTAAAAGTATAATTGCTTCTGTTGTATTACATCAACTTATTGTGCAGTTAAATATTTTTGAAACAGTTGTAACTGAGCCAGAATAGTTTCCAGACAAATTATTATTTTGTCTATAGAGCCCTTCTAAATATGTTTTGCGTAGAACTGAAAGGTTCTGTTTGCTGTTCAGTATATATTCTTGATTCAATAACTAGCTGCTGTTTTTAATATTTCTGAATATATATATTGAAAAGTTATTTGACTTCCATTCATAGATAAGTTTCTTAGGATTAACTCATTTCGCAGGGATCCCACTCCTATAATAAAAATACTAGGCAGAGGAACAAACTGAGCAATACATCACACTCAGCCAACGTTAGTCAATGTTATTCATGTACATACACACGTATAGAATCACAGAATTGTCTAGGTTGAAAAAGATCTTCAAGATCCCAAAGTCCAACCAAAAATACAGTTATATATATATGGTGTATATACATACATAGTAAGTTGACCCATCCCAGAATATTTCCACATAAAACCCTGTACAATTCACTGTGAAAGACAGGACAAATAACGAAAGATATCCAGAACCTGCAAACAGGATTTTGGAAAGGATGTTCAATGCAATTAAAAGCTGTTGCCGTAAGCTGACACTACCCATAAAATAGTTTGCATAGCTGAAAACCATCATGGTATTTGAATTAGAAGTACATAGTTCTGTACTTGAAAGCTTTGGACTGAAAAACATCAAGATAAACTGTACTTATGGTCGAGTTGTAAAGCACAAATGTTGATGAGGTCAATCCACCTCAGCATATGAAGCCTCAGGTATTATGACAAAAGATAAAAACCAAACAAACAAAAGCCACACAACCACAAACACCAAAAAAACAAAACAAACAAAACCAGTGGCAGAGGAGTGGCAAGAAGTGCAGCTTCCTGATGAGAAAGATTCTGACAGTTCTTTATCAGTGATGAAGATTTATTTGGAGATTCAGGAGTCCATAAGTTTAGATCCTTGTCTGAATGTCTTTACTTGTGAATAAATACAGGATTTCTATGATTATGTTGAAGATAACAAAAGCCAGTAGTAAGAAAGCTTTGTTAAAGATAAGAATCTGATAGTATTTTGATATTCCACTATTTATTCAGAGAGAACCCAAGAAAAAAGAAGCTGAAAGCATGCAAAACAAGTAGAACTTCGCCAAGACAAGTTGCATTCCCTGTGAGACTACTGAAGATTCTAAATTCAAGAAAAGGTTATGGTGAAAAATTCACTTAGCACTTATTTACAACCATTTACAACAACAATGATAATTATATACAAGTGATGCACAGAGCAATTGCTCACCACCTGCTGACTGATGCCCAGCCAGTGCCCAAGCAGTGGCCCCTCCCCAGCTAACTCCCCTCAGCTTTATAGTTCACATGATGTCATATGGTATGGAATATTCCTTTGGCCAGTTTAGGTCAGCTACCCTGGTCCTGTTCCCTCCCAGCTCCTTGTGCCCCCCCAGCCCCCTTGCTGGCAGGGCAGTACAAGAAGTTGAGAAAACTGAAATGTCTTTGACTCTGTACAGCAAGAATTGTAAATATCAGTACTTACTGGTTTTGTTTTTCTTCTAGAACCAAAACATGGCCTCATAGCAGGCTAGAAACTAGGACATAAAAGTTCAGCTAAAATTCTAATGCTGTCTGTTTTGCACTCTGCACATAACAGTGAAATATCCTTAAAGGCAACGTATTGAAAGGAGGGGAAACAAGGAAAGCATACAGGGAACCATGCTGAGTACACTAGAGAAAAAAATCCCAAAATTCTAAGCTTCTTTTACTGTCGTGTTCAAAATTGTCATTTTCATTGAGATTAATTAAAATTCAGTAAAGTGATGTGTAGAATTCATCCCAGTATTATCTTCTTCAAAAAATGATCAAACATCTTGAGACACCATGAGAGTTGAAACTAGCTGCACATTAGGCGGCCAGAAACTCCACAGCAGGATCACGTTGCTAAACATAGAAGTACCCAGCAATGCCAACAAATTTAGACAGAAACATGTTCACCATGTTCTCAGCATGAGCCTTACATCTGGCTTTGTATCACCTGAAGTGATATGGCCTGGCCTGACCCAGATAGCCCTGCACAGCATACACAGGATCTTCACTCCAGCAAGGGCTGGACAAGGCTGCTGGGGCTCCTCTGTCCCCCAGCACTTCACATTGTGATGCCATTCTACACACTCCACCTTACTCCCATCCATCTAGAAAAATAACAGATCACTGTTTACTTGTTCTGGATTCACGGAGAGGTGGCAGGTTCCAGGGAGCTAACAGGAGGGGAAGCACTTTGGGTGCTGACTGCTGCTGCTGCGTGCTCAGAGAGCTGACAGGGAAACGGCAGGGGAACGAGACTAGACCCTGAGAGAGATGCCATGCTGGGCACACTTTCTCCCAAGGATTTTGCTATCCTCTAAATGATCTAAAGCATTAAACAGCATTACAAGTGGCATGCCTCTATCATGAAAGATTTAACATGTGAAGCATTATTGCCACCGCTTCTGTCACCAACTTGCATCTGAGTTAGAGCCATTCAACCTGATTAAATATATAAAAGCCATCTAATGTAAAAAGGAGCAGCTTCCTAATTTCAGAAGACAAATTAGAGATTGCATCTGAGACTACTTGGTACAAACTTTGGAGAAAGATGTTGATTGGCTAAAGGCTTTGCAGATGACTGAGTTTTTGAAAATCGGTTTCATTTAGTGCCTAGAAAAATAAAATTAACTCCAACCGCTGAATTTGTGGACAGATTTCATACCCATGATTGAAAACCTTTCATCAAGAAAACTCTGATATGAGCCAGACATACAAGTTAAACTGCTAAGGTTTTTTTTGTTGTTTTTTTGTCTTTTTTTTTTTCGGTTGGTTTGTTTTTAAGATCTCTCTGCCCTATGAGAGATAACAGTATCATCCATTTTTTGTGTATGCTATTGCAGTGACTAGTGTCAAAATTTGGACAGTTTCTAGAAGTGTAGATAGGCCAGAAACATCCCATAGATTTACAGAGCAATGTAATATGTCCACCAAAAAACAGTGGGTTAATTTCTCAAAAATCTAAATTTAACCAAGCATGCCATAAACATGATAGCAATAGCTACAGTGACACATCTTGTAAGGGTGCTTTATAGATCATAAATCAAAATCCTTTTGACTTTGTTGAAATTTGGGGGAAAACTGAAGTGGGGATATTGTGATATTGACTAAAGAGGGAAGGCAGTTTGAGAAATGCCTTTACATTTTATCTTCCTATCCTTCTGCACTTTTTTTTTAATCTTTCATTATAGTGCTTCACTTGTTCCTGCATACAACAATTCTATAAGGAGAAAGATGGAATCATTTGGTGTGTCACAACTACCCAAAGTTTTTAGTAAAAGACTTTTAAAGGGACCTAATCAATGACAAGAATTTGAACTCCAAGAAAATTTGTCTGCTAAGTCTTGTGTAATTTGACGCACGCCATGCACAGCATGCTGAATGATATCTTGGGTGCTTTTTATCATTGCAGCTGAAGAGTGTCTTGACTGTTACAGAACTGCTTTTGTCCTTTAATTTGTCTAAAAGGTCAAAATACAGTTTGTAGATCAAATTCAGTAATCTGTTCAGCCATTTAAGGCTTGGATAATTTGCACTGCTAACATGTTGTCTCACTGGGAAGGTTACATAACTTAGATATATCTTAAAGTTCTGTTGTCGCATTTTTTTCACATACAAGCAGTTCTGTTTATTCCCAACTCAGCAGCCAAGGTATCGATTAAGTTGGCTTAGGTCAGCCCAGCCAGTAATTTCAGCCTCAATCTTTACATTGTTTTCCAATAGCTTTCTTTATTGACTTCAAGTTCTTGTTTTTGACTTTAGGATCTTGCTTTTAGCTTTAGCTCTGTCCTATATTTTTTTGCTGAAGGTTTATTTTACTACTGTCTCAAACTGTCCAAAGAAATTTCAGCTGAGCATAAAGATGTGTGTGCTAGGCTAGGAGGGAAGAAACTAAATGAAACATCAGTAAAGAGGTACACACAAGGCATTTCACACACTAGTTTCAGAAGATGTATTTTCAGTCTAGGTATATACTATGCCATATCAAGAACAATCTTCAGAACAACAACTTGTACTATGTTCTCTGCTCCACTAAAACTCTGTAGGGAATCATTGATGTTGTCTGCATAGCTTATTTGGTGACCTTTGCTATCGAAAGTCCTGAAATGTTTTCTATTTATATAAGTGAATTAAAGGCAGTAGATCTGATATTCTACTGTCTCCTATAGATGTAATGTTGAATTACATTTGCGTTACGAAACCTGTAAGAATTTCATCATCCCTGCTGGATAGCATTTTTACTCAATTTTCCTGTGGAGAATCAGGCACAAGTTAGAATTCAGCTGATTCTGGGAGACCCCTGTTTGTGAAACTGAGGACCGAGCTTGAGTTTCACAGTGGAGATGGTTCCAATATATGATTTTGCGTTTTTCCCCAAATCCAGTAGTATTTACATTTACAGCTCTGTACTACTACCCTTTTGCAGTTGAAGTTATCATTCCATACTTTGTTTGCTGTATTTGTTTTACTGAAAAAGCATGAGAGATTTCTGTGTGAATAGTTCTAAATACATATATTTTCATTGAACTAAAATATTGTTTGGGTTGGTCAGTAAAAGCTTTCAAGAAAAGCGTCCTTCTGGATGTGTTAATTTCTACAAAAATAAATATTCTATTATTTGTGTGGTTGACAGTCAGCTTTGTTGTAGTTACTGATGAAAAGGAGAGTATGTTGATTAGAGAAAATACAGCCACATTCCATCTTCTTCCCTTGCTTCAATAAGAGAAGATCATTTACATATTAATTCCAGGACTGAACAGCTGCATTCCCTAGAAAGTGCCATTCACTGCAGCAGTGAGCCCCTGNAAAAAAAAAAAAAAAGAGCTGGCGTAAAACTTAAGGTGGATAGGAACACTGATTTCACAATGTTTCTGTATTTCCAAAAGGGGTACTATTCATTTTAAGGAGTGTACATAGACACTCCCATACGGCCTATCACAACATTCTGCCTATCCGATGAACAAAAGAAATTTCCATTTCACAATGAGGAAAACAGAGGTATAAAGAGATTATTTACTAGAATTAGAAAACTATTTCCCTATAAATTTAAGTGTGCTCTGTGTTGACAACTAGGCAATTTGCCCAGGATTGCACTAAAGATCCATGGCACAGACATAAAAAAATTCCATCTCCAAGTTCCCATTTCCATGCTTTATCTTTTCTGATAAACATTCAGGTCTCATTCCTTTATGCTTTTATCTTCTCTGCTGTTCTGTTATGTAACTTTAAAATACATCAAACACAGAGATATACAGCTGTTCTTTTGACAAGATCTGGAACAAAAGCCTAGGCCTGTTTTGTGCATCAGTAAAAGTCTGTGAAGATGGAAAACAAAGCCAGCTTCTGTGAGGCAGTAAGCATCAACAGTACCTTAACTTATTATTTTTCAAGCACAGAATAGTATTAACGATAAGATGAAAAATGGTAAATTCTTGTCTTAGCTGGATCTGTCACTCATATTTCCAAAATCTGTGAACAATCTCTGCCATTGATGATTTCCCCTGTGATCAAGAGATGTAAATTAAAATAGGTAGCCTGCCACAAAAGACTCAGAGGGAAAAATTGTGATTTGATTGGTGGAAAGTAGAAAAATCTCTTTCATTGTCAGGACATATCATACTTAACTTTCTTGGCATCAAAAATGTCAGGCTAAAGTGGAAAAGTTATATTAGAACCGACTGGCAGAACCTTTCCTGATGAGAACCTATGAGAATAGTAGCACTTGACATAAAAAAAAAAAAAAGATACAAAAATACTCAACTGAAGGTCCAGTCCTGGAAACACTTGGTAATTATGCCAAGGAAGTTTGCTGGCATCAGTAGGAATAAGTAGATGAATAGGGACTATTTTTATAAGCAATAAGATTGTAGAGGTTCACAGTGTGCCAATCCAGTTTAAAAAGCTCTCCTGCTTCCCAGGTTGCACCAGCATTTTGGTCACTGACTCCTGTTTCGACTGCTTTGGGGCCATGTGGCAAATTCAATCATTGCAATTACCTAGGTTAAAAATAACTCTCCAAAACAGTGTAGTTTTTAATTCAGCCTGCCTGAATTCAATCGTTGTTCTGCTTAATATTCACTAGCACTGCAAGCAACAATGACAATGTTTTAAGTGAATGTAATTTATCAATGTTTTAGGGAGAGAAAGCAGCATTATTCGTCCTATTAAATATAATTATTACCTACTGGCCTTGAAATAAAGGTCTGGGGATCCAGCTGTTGTCCACAACAAGCAACTGACAGCCTTCTCTGGCAGGTTACACTGTCTCTTTCTCAGCAGGTTCAGAGTCACCAACCACATTTGCCCAGTTTCCCAGCCATGAAAGATTTTGCATGCCCCACTGCCTGCAATGCATGGTAGAATTCCATCTTTTCTACAACCCACAGAATCCTATGCAGAATACACAACCATTTACGTTTACTGCAAAAACATTAACCACGCTAGCAATAAAAATCAGGAGATTGCTCAGCTGCTTTCTGGAACTTCCAACAGTGTTTTTATACAGACTTCTACTTATTTCTCCTTGTATATTTTTCTTCTTCTAAATTAGAAGTTAATGGAACTTTTGAAAGATATAATCAGAAGTTAAAGGCAAGGTAGCATTTTAAAAGCTTATTCCGCTGTAGCTGTGAGATCACAAAGTAAACTATCAGGAACTGAAGTCACACAGAGGAGAAATGTCAACTCCAACAGAAAATGTATTTGAAAGAATAGTAGTCAAAAAGAAAAAAAAGAAAAAATGAAACATAAAAAGGATTTTAGCATTTCCAGAAATGCTATCACTTTTATGCTAGCCTCCTGAAGGACTCAGATGAGAACCTGTCCCATAACACAATCCATGAATTTTAAAGAAAGTGTACCTTGTCTTTGATTTTTTATTTTTCCTCTCCTTTTATAAAAAGAGGTCCTGCTTAGACTGACAGTTAGCAGCAATATTAACAGTATATCATACAGATGGATGATGTGTTCAGGAGAGTAAAACTGGATGTAGGAGAAAACATAGAGGAAAAATCATACCTTCTGCTGGGTTCTTGTAAGAATGATTTTCATAATTGCTGCTTTTCACAGTCCAGCATTCCATCATCGAGAACATTTCAAGTGACAAAATTTCTGTATTTCTTCTGCCCAAGTTAGCCAAAGTGATCAGGAATCAATGGGCCTAAAACTGATGCCATCAGTGGTCGTTGTCCCATTTGCACAGCTCTGTTCATCTCCAGTTTTATCCCTGTAGGCTTAAAGAGATGTAATGATTGTGGATGTCACATTTGAAAACCATGCTCTACATTTCTAATAAAGCTCTTCCACGAACTTCCATGCATAAGAATCATTCAAATAACTTAAAAAAAAAAAAAAAAAAAAAAAAAGAAATTACAAGTGGAGTAACTAATATCAAAATGCTTTTCATTAGTAGTATAAACCTAGCCTGGAGAACCTGAGCATCACTTATACACTTGATGCTATGGAGTTAAGAAAAAAGAAATGAAAGGACTGGGAAAGTATAAAGAAAGAGACAATGCTATTCATAGTGGAAACCACTAATCACTGTGCTTATGAACTAGTTACTCATAGCTTTCTTGTGGGAGTTATACTAGAAGAGAATAATTAGAATGTATCTGTATAAGAGTTTACTGTCAGCAAGTCTGCAGATGACACAAAATTGGGAGGAGCAAGAGATACACTAGAGGGTTGTGCTGCCAATCAGAGGGACCTCAACAGGGTGGAGAAAGGGGCTGACCAGAGCATCACAAAGTTCAGTCAGGGAAACTGCAAAGTCCTGCACCTGGGGAGAAACATCTAGCTGGAAAGCAGCTTGACAGAAAAGGACCTCGTGTCTCAGTGGACAGACTGAACATCAGCCAACAACATACTCTTACCACAAAGAAAGCTAACAGTCCTATTGGCTGTATTGGGCAAAGTATTGCCATCAGGACAAGAGAAGCCAGTGCTGGTAAGGTCATACCTGAAGTGTTGCATCCAGTTGTGGGCATCCCCAGTACAAGAAAGTCAAGGACATATTGGAGAGTATGGCTTCAACAAAGGACTACAAAGCTGATTAAAGGGCTGGAGCAGCTCTCCTATGTGGGATGGCTGGGAGAGCTGGGACTCTTCACAGAAGGCTCGGAGGGGATCTTCTCAACCTATAGAAATACCTGAAAGGAGAGTGCAAACAAGATGGAGTCAGGTTATTTCCACTGGTGCCCAGTGCCAGGACAAGAAGGAGTAGGGACTAACTGACATACAGGAAGTGCTGTCTGAACATCAGGAAACTTTTTCCACTGAATGTGACTGAGTCGTGGAAAAGGTTGCCCAGAGAGGCTGTGGGGTCTCCATCCTATTCAGTAGCCGCCTGGGCAACTGGTTCTAGGTATCCCTGTCAGACAAGAGGAGGTGGACCTGATGACATCCAGAGGTTCCTGTCAAGCTCAACCATTCTGTGTGTTTGAAGAAAGACAAATAAAAGAGCCTGTGAATGTGTGTAACGTAGACCAGTAACATGTTTGGTGGAAGGATGCAATAGAGCATGCACTCTTTCTTTTGAAGTGAGACGTTGTTCAGAACTCTACCTTCACATTATTCCTCAGAGACTTGCACTGATTTAATGGGATTTGATTGCCTGAAAGTATGAAGAAATATCTACCTCAAGATGGATGATTGAATGATCTTGAAGATCAGTAGGCTGTTCTTAATGTTACAAGGGCTTATACCTCCCTCCACATCATTTCACTTTCCCAGTTTACTGTCAGATGAAGAGGTAAGGAGGACTAGTAGATAGCAGTATACAAGGTGTTTGGTGATCTCTTGCTTCTGTAATTAATACAGAAGTTTAGGCAATGACAGTGACACAACATAATGTTGCACAGGACAACATTGATAATGGAAGTGATCAAAAGAAGTTGTTTCCAGAAAGCAAGTACTGACACAAAATGTCACAGCATATTGTGTTTTTGTTTTTAGCCTGGCTGGCAGGTAGATTTAGACTGATTTCAGAGAAAGAGTATTTATCAGAGAATTGTCCTTATCAGCAACCTTATCTGAAAAATATCAGAGAAGAGCAACCATGTAAAACAGGCCTGCATTCCTACCAGACTTTTGATCTGAGACCATCGAGCAAATTGGTTTTATGCATGGAGAACTAACTGCAAATTAAATACCACTTTGCTTTTTGGAAAGCAGTAATTAACTGATTTCACTCAACTAATCCATGTGTCCTATATATACCTGGACACTTGTTTTGACAGAAAGTGAGAGAAGTGCTTGAAATATCATATTTTTCTGTGGCCCCAATTGCCTACTTTCATATGTGGAACAGTGTCACAAAACAGTCCTCAAGCTAAGGGTACTTCTGGACAAATGAGTAAAACCACACATTCACAGCTTCCACATTAAGATAGCTGGCCATAAAACAACTTGAATCTGGAAACTGTACAACTGCTGGGAGGCAGACTGCATTAGCTCAGTCTTGGTGCTGCTCTAATTCAGTTACCTTGTAGGGTAAACATGTATTTGCCTTTCAAAAAACTGCATAGACATACTCTCGGGGGGTTTTTTTGTTTTTCTGTTCTCCAGGCATGAATATTAAAGGTTATCTTCCCAGAACTCTGGGAGAAGGGAGAAGGAAAGAGAAAACAAACAAAAATAAACCAAAGAACCAGGAGAATATCACACATACACATGCAGACATACAAGAAGACATTAAGGCGTGTAAAACCATGGCAGGGTTTTCAATACAATGAATGTCTGAGTCAAGATAGTTAAGTGTAAAAGGTCAGCTTTCACAGAAGGCTGTTCAAACCACTGTTCGGAATGAATCATTGAGGCAAAAATCTGTATAAATTCTCCATTTCCGGTATCAGACACAAAGGGATGGGCTTTACTATTCTTTAGACAGTCTTTACATTAATTTTTAAACCAGCTAAAAAGAAACTAAAGGTATATTTCTCTTCTCTCTTCAAATATATTTTTCTGGTCACCAAAATCGTTTCATTGTTAAACATCCTTTTCAAAGTACAACAAGTAGAAGACCACAGGAATATAGAGTCTAATTACTTCCCCTCAAGTTTGTGACTTATCATAGGGCTGTGTAACAGTATGTAGGCAATGGAGGAACAGCTTAGTGGTGTTCACATGTTCGTTCATTCTTTTCACAAATCACTGCCACTTTCATATGTAGGTTGCTCCAAAAGTAATGCCTCATATTTATTTCCATGGAAACTACAATATCTACAAAGAGCGCAATAATGCTATTGGATAGAGCAAATTCTCAGCTCATAAAAATCTGTACCAGTGGAGGTGTTCCACTGTTTCAAAGCTGCAATGATGGTGTCACTACTGAAAGACACCACCCACTGCCTCACTGTGCTCATGTACCACCACATCTGCCTCTGATGGCTTGGGCTAACATAATAAAATAGGAGGCATTACTTTCAGAGCAGCCATCATAGACTCATTTAGTTTGGAAAAGATCTCTAAGAACTGTTAACCTGACAAGTTAACCTAACTGTCAAGTTAGGTTAACCTACAAGTGACAACCTAACAGACAAGTGTTAACCTATTACTGACAAGTCTATCACTAAACCATGTCTCTACTTGCCATATCTGCATGTCTTTCAAATGCCTCCAGAGATGGTGACTCGACTATTTCCCTGGGCATCTGTTTCAATGCTTCACAGCCCTTTCAGTGAAGAAATTTTTCCAAATATCCAACCCAAACCTCCCCTGGTGTAATTAGGGGCCATTTCCTCTTATCCTATCACCACAATTTCTTTTGAGGTTGTTCCTTTCTCTTCACTCTCTCTCCACTGACCATCTATGGATAATTCATCTTTGTTTTTTCAACTCCCTCTAATCATACTTCCTTGCACTCACACGCTCCTTAATTTTTCTTTCTGTTTAAGTTTTACTCATTTAATTTTTTACACTTCACTGTCTTTCCACCCTAGTTTTCCTGCCATCATAAGATGTACTGCCCAGAGCAGAAAGCTAAAACAATTTAGATATTTTAACAAGCTGAGCTGGTTGAACAAATAAAAGTTATTTTCAAAAAGAAACCAATCCAAATTTAACATATTGGTTTTGTTTAAAAGTTTAGTGTTATAATGACTTCACTGAACCTGGAAGCTGTGAAGCGGCTGTTTTTACAAGTTTTGTTTATCTGAACACAAAAGCATGAGACAATATTTTGCATAGTTAATTGGAAGTTTTTTCAAATTCCCTAGACCAGAAGAGTCAATGCATTAAATAATTCCTTTAAAATATTTTCCTTTGTAGCAATCTCCTTGCTACTGAATTCTCTCCTAAGTATAAAACCCTTCTTAGGGCCTTTTCCTATCTGCTCTGCACTCTTTAGAGAACCCTGATGTTACTCATACTCACAAGATCAAGGTGCCTTCCCTGCGTGCTTTAGAGTATGAAAAGCCACAACTGCATCAAAGTGCACAGATTTATACCTGTTAGCACTAAAGCAAACACAAGTCTGACTTTCCTCCAGATGGTGAATTGGCAGTTCTGTGCACTTGATCAAAGAATCCTTTCTTTCATCTTGAAGTAGAGGCAAGTTAAAGGCATTCACCAAACAGGGCACATGTATTTGCTTAAACAATTTCTCTGAACAGTCAGGATTTACAGGAGTTAACCTTTAACCTATCAGTTGCCTCAACTATGTTTGTTTTAATAAGCTTCATGGTACCTGATCTCTACTGTTTGGTAA
Organism: Penelope pileata; assembly: GCA_013396635.1. Lineage (NCBI taxonomy): Eukaryota > Metazoa > Chordata > Aves > Galliformes > Cracidae > Penelope > Penelope pileata. The sequence continues at coordinate 317,505 of WBMW01005513.1, read as the reverse complement.
ATACCTGAGAAATAAGTGCCTGGGTTTGGGTACAGATCGAACACGCCCCAAGCTGACTTAACCCACCACATATCCAGACTATTTGTTGTGAGTTACTGATCTGAAGAACTGATTTACTTCATATGAAATTAATAGCAAACAATGATGTCTTATCATAGACATAACTACAGTATTCACACACATTGAATTTATCAGGAATACAGTACAGGTTTCCTGTACCCTTGCATATTCTTTGGGGCAGTTTGTCTGCAACTGCTACCACTCAACCAGAAACAATTAGTGTTGTGAAATGTGACATGTCAATTACAGTGTGACATTTGATTAGCAACTCTTTATTTTACGTTCTTCTTTACTGTTGCAAGTAATAGGTGGTACAAAGTCATGAGAACCCCTACCATTTGAAAAGTAATTGAAAAGAATAGCACCATGAATCAGTTTTGTAATTAGATAATATTTCCAAGATAAATTAATTACCTGGTAATATTTCTAATACGTAGTACTGCTTCAGTGTCTGTCTACACCATGCAAATGGAAACCATTCCTGTGCAGAAAGCTGGAGGATGACATATATGAAGCAAAGACTAAAGACAGTCATATAAAGATTACTGTCATGTTAAGTCATGTATCATTTTTAAAATCCTGATGCATTTGTACCACTGTCAATGCACCAAGATTGTGAAGCTTAGAGAAGACCAAACTCAGCTGAAACATAAGAACTCAATGTGAAAACATGCTGGAAACTCAGACAGGTCCTGAGCTTGGATCCTGTACGATGGACTCTGAAGTGCCACAGAGGTTTAAAAGGCATTGGAATATAGTCATGTCAGAGCTCTGTGATCTCCAGAGAGAAAAAGCCTCTCTGGATTCCCTGGGCTAGACAAAAGATTATACTTGCCTTTATGTGTATAATGTAATTAACCTTTCTCAGTGCTTTAAAGGTAATCAGCCCTGGCAATAGAATTCTGACAAGAAGTACAGACTTAAATTCTGACTAAGCCCGAAAGTGAAAATCAGATCATATTCAGGTGCACTATAGATAGGTACTTGCCAGCATTCATTCAATTGCAATGTTTTCTGAAAAAATAAACGTTTTGATACCCTCCATCTGGTTTATTAGCTTCTCACATCACTCAGGGTTAACAAAAATCCCTATGGCTCCCCTATCCTTACAATTAGTTTTGTACAAATTTTCGTAGGCCACTGCTACATGCCTATTTCAGATCTCAAAAGCAACATGCTATGCCTTCCTCACCACCACCACCACTCTCAAAAAATCTCCGTGTTCCTATTTGATACAACTTGCCTGGTTTCTGTGTACAAGCAATAAAACTGCAGAAGTAAATCTGTTGGTGGCCAAGCATTCTTCCTTGTTATTCCATGGAAATGTATTAAATATGGATTTAACTTTATTTGAAACACAACATGTAACTCAGATTTTGTTACTTAATAGTAACCCTACAGCCCTTGACAAAGCATGATGAGATTTTTTTAGAAGTTCTTCTATGTTCTTCATCACTGGAAGATCTCAAAGATTTCTTCTTAAACATGTAAGAACGTTTTCACATTAAATTATGGCCACATTTAAAGTGAAAGGATGATAAAATAAAACAAGGTTCACATGCTATTTAAATTGATTGGGATATATCTTAAGACTCTTTCTCTTTCTCTCTCTTGTTTTTTTCTTCTAACTTCTTGGAAACTAAATTCCTCAAAAACATATTATCTGTCACTGCATTCAGGTCCAACTACTGGAATAAGTTAAACTTTTCTACTGCTGTGCTCAATTGGCCCTATGCTGCTCCTCTTCCTTGTTTCTCTTAACACATTTTTGCCATTTCAGACAGGGAAAATCTAAAAGTAATCATTTCTTTTCACTAAATTCTGAAGTTTAGGCATCAGGAGTACAAGAAAAGGGACAAGAAGAGAAGGAAATGTGATAGCACAATACTTCCCCAAGAAGAAAAAGGTAGTCAAACTTTCTGAGCCTAATCAAGGAAGCTGCAATAGAAATTCGATGTGGTTGTTTTCCAGGCTTAGCACCCTGTTCCTGCCTACCTCTACTATTTGCCACTCCTTCTGCTCCTGAAAGCTGTACACAGCTTGTAGCACTGGCCTTAATGCTTTAATCAAACTTTAAATTCTGCATCATTTTTTGCAACAAGTGACAATGTTTTACTTCTATGATTTTCTTCAAATCTTTTCCATCTTTATAAAGTAAGAAACTGTGAAGTAAAGAATAGGTAAACAGGACCCCCCGTCCCCTGAATTAAATTGCAAGATTCAGATCTGAGGGTATCATAGTTGGCAGCAATGCAACAAAGTAAAAGCTTGTAGACCTGTTTTTACTTCTGCTATCAACTGTAAAACAAAAACAGCTTTAAACGTGGAAATTGTATGCTGTTTATATTTTAGTACTGCACATACTACTCCTCTAAAATGATTTTAAAATGGTCTTATATCTTTATTTATTTACTCCCTTTACTCCCCAGTTATATTTTCATCTGTAGCCTGAAACTAAGTGTTGCTTGCTGCTGAATGAATAAGAAAGTAATAGATAAAAAGCCATATAAACACTTCTTTCATCCCTAAATTTTGTTATTCAGGAAATTCTCTCTTTGCATTCCATCAGGATCCACTGATCTAACTTGGAAACCAAATGAGTGAAGAAAAATTTCCCTGAAAATGCATCTTGTCAAAATGGCAAAACATGTACATACAAGTGCATTCACACTTCCCTTTAAGCCGCGTCCTCTACCACAAGATGACAAGGACACACTATAGAGGGGCCAGATTAGCTTCCAGAGCAATCTACCTGGAGAGTGCTTGATTTCATATTCACTGGTAATTCAGAATGTTAATTCAATGGCCATAAAGAGTAGTTTTGTCATACTCAGTTCAAAGAATTTTGTAAACTTATCTAGAGAGCCTCATACATCAGTAATAGTATCTCTCTGAGCCAGAGTAAGGTTGAATCTGCATGAACAGAACTTACACCTTTCCTTTGGCAGCATACATTCATATGCCCCCAGACCTATCTGCAATATCTCTCAACATATCTAGTCTAAATGCTAGTGCTTTTGCTGACACTGATCTTCTGGACAGTTCAGCTGACAGTAAGATCTTTTTGCAACAACATGCATTTAAGAGATTCTCTTTGCTTTCCATTAGAAGAATAAACTAAGAGATGCCTTACAGGCAGGCCACAGTGTTTCAAGGCTGCCTGTACTGAGCATTTGTGTTTACATTCCATAAGCTACAAGAAAGAAAAAAATAAATCACAAAGTTGAACACATATTTTTACAGGGATAGATAATAATATCTAAAGGGTGACAGGGAGATAAAATGTGTCATGCCACAACCCCACACCAGAACAACACTTCCATTCAGCCATTTTGCTGTTGCTCCTCAGAAGTTACTTTGAGTGATATCTTGCTCATTATCATCACACACACACACATACACAAAAAGACAACCTTCAGTGTTGCTGAAGGATTTAAATTCAAACTTAAGACACAGATATTTCAGAGAAGTCTTGATGTGCTTCCTCTATATGTTCAGTGCTTGTTGCTAGGCCTTTCTCTACCATAGTGAGTTCACCACAGCAGACACACAAGGCTGCAGCTGCTCCCAACCTATCATGAAGTAGGATAAATATTTCTTTCTGGTTTCACCTGAGATTTACAGTTAGCAGATTTTAAATACATCATATTCAGGATGAAGTAATGCAGATTTTTTCTACAGGCTTTAGTAACTCTTTGCAGGCTGTATTGTTAGTTTTCCCAATGAGGATGTGGGGCTAGCACTGTATCATCATCATCTTCCATTAATTTTCAGGAAAGCTTTTCTCTTTTATTAATCATTCATGTTCAAAGACTTGCATACCTTACTTTTTTTTGACTCTTCTGGTGAAAATGACTTGCAGTGATTTCTAACAAAGCCTTTCACATCTGCTACATAGCAAGAGTTACTGCTGATGGGATACCGGGACAGTGCAGGCCTGCCTGTTACAGCCATCTGGGCCTGAAAAGTTTCAAAGACCAGAAGCAACCACTTCCTTTTTCAGCTCCAGAGAGGAGAGAGAAAAAAAAATGAAAGAAAAGTCTACAAAACAGGTTAAAAAACAACAACCAAAAAAAACCCCCTCTGAAACTCTGCATAGTTCCTGTTTACAGAAAACCTTTTACAAGATTATATGAACACCAAAAATCTGGAATGCCTGAAGATGAAAAAAAGAAAGCCATGTTTATCACTACCTCAGAAAGAGATAGTGACAGATCTTTGGCAGTGGAGATCCACACACGTCTTCTGTGCTTCAGAAAAGCTAAAATCATGTAGATTAGAAACTAAAATGAGGAAAACGTTGCAACTGGCTGTCCTTTTTCCTTAGGAGAGCAGAAGAGATAAGAGAGAGGCCCCTTCAGAGTTTAAAGAGAACAGTGTTCTAGTTAGCATCCATCACACTAAACAGCTGCAGAGAAGAAATCTTCACTAATGGTGCTCCATTTATGTTTTATGTTCTTCATTCCCTCATCCACATATACCTTGGCCCATCTTCCTGAGCCCTGGCTGCTGTGTCTTCTCAGATCAGGATGCTGAGGGGGCATTTCCCGCACTTTTGTAAATAGCTCAGAAGAGCGAGGCGCCTGCTCCCTGACTGGTAAACAGAATCAAATTCTGTCTTCCTTTCAAACAAACTGAAGTAAACAGCCTAACTTAAGCAGCTGGGACTACAATTCATTCTTATAAATTCAATGTTTATCATAACATGGAAATAAGTTTTTTCATCTCTTATGTTTATTATTTGTCCTGCCATCATAATTTCACAGAGTAGTCACCTGCAAAGCTGTGAGGGAAAAAATACAGAGAACTCCAGTAGCTCTTAACTAAAAAGGTAAAACAAAAACAGAATAAAACCAAAATCAAGATTGCAGATTTCTCTTTGGGAAAAAGTAGTGTCTTTGAGAAACTGGACCTTACTTTTGTAAACCAGTAAGGTAATTTCAGCTCACTAATGGGGACATTATTTTCATTTGTTACTCTGTGTTCTGCAATCACTAAAACCAGTTTTTCTGTTTTACTCCAGGTGTAGTTTTATGCACATTGCAACTACAATATCTGTGATTTTAAACACGTGTCATGCTGATAACTGAATAATAGCAAGGGTGGAACGGCATGTATAATAACCTCAGTCCCATAAAATAAAATAAGTAAATATCAGCTAAAAGCTGAAGTTTCTCCTTTGCCTTTCACTCACATCTTATTTAGTCAATGGTAAAGAACTAAAAAATAGGATAGTCCAACCAGACTTGTTGTTTGTTAAATACACTTAAAAGCAGCTGTTAGCTCCATAGGATAATGCAGAAAATATCAGACTCAAAACAATGAGGGACTGAACTAATCCTCCATTTTTATAACTTTGATTTAATATGAAAGGAGAACAAGATGGCTCTGTCTTCAAAGCATTGCTTCTTTGCTTTTCTGATCTTCTAATCTTATTGACATTTACTTTAAAATAAGTATTCACTAGCTTTTATTACTTGAATCAAATAGGACCCATGTTACAAAAGGACAGGTCCCACCTAGACTATGATTAGGAAGTGTCAGAGGACGTGACACAAATCTGGCTTTACGTACCTATCAAAGATTACTCCTGCAACAAAACCATGATGCTGCTGTCAAATGGGCCCTTGAAACAAAGATTGGTCTCAGCAGGCAGTAACATTCTGTGAGAGTGAAGATTAAAAAAAATTAAAATTGGTTAATTTTTATTGTTTTTCTGTCTGTTTAGAATTTACTGCAGTTTTTGGTGAATGGAATTAAATCCATCTGGCAACCAGTCACTAGCTGTGTTCCCCGGGAGTCAGTATTGGGGCCAGTCCTGTTTAATACCTTTATTGATGATCTGGATGAGAGGACTGAGTGCACCTTCAGTAAGTTTGCAGATTACACCAAGTTGGGAGGAAGCGTTGATCTGCCTGAGAGTAGAAAGGCCCTACGAAGGGATCTGGATAGGCTGGATCAATGCTTTGAGGCCAGTTGTATGAGGTTCAAAAAGATCAAGTACTGAGTCCTGCACCTTGATAACAACAATCCCATGCAATGCTACAGGCTTGGGGCAGAGTGGCTGAAAATCTGCACAGCAGAAAAGGATCTGGGGGGGTTAGGTGACAGCCAGTTGAATTTGATCCTGCAGTGTGCCCAGGTGGCTAAGAAGGCCAACAGCATCCTGGCTTGTGTCAGAAACTGTAGTCAGCAGGATCAGTGAGGTGATCTCACTGGTCCCTCGGCGCTTGGCACTGGTGAGCGTGCACCTCAAGTACCTGAAATGAGGGTGTAGCAAGGTAAGGGTCAGCCTCTCTCCCAAGTAACCAGTGATAAGACGAAAGGTAATGGCCTCAAGTTGCACCACAGGAGGTTCGGGTTGGATACTAGGAAACATTTCTTCTCAGAAAGAGTGGTAATGAATTGAAACAGGCTGCGTGGGAAAATGGTGGATTCACCGTTCCTGAAGGGTAGATGTGGCACTCAGGGGCATGATTTAGTGGGCACAGCGGTCCCACTAAATGGGATGGGTCAGTGGTTGGACTGGATGGTCTTAGTGGTCTTTTACAACCTTAATGATTCTATGATTTTATCCGAGGAAAGGTATTCTTTTCAGAGTAAGACCCACACTTCAGATAGCTCGTTGCTATAAAGGAAGGCTTCTGTTCAAGTAAGTGCTCAGCTAGTTCACACTCAGACTATCCGGGACTGAGAAGATAAAGACAGCTTTGAGCTGGCATGCAAGATACTGGCCTGGTATTACTTTTGTTCCCCATTAAATCCCTCCCTTTCCGGTTCCACTACCATTTTTATTATAGTCACTGCTCTTTGCTGCTATCCCTTGTAACAATGATCAGTGAGTGTGAAGGTTCAAAAATGGGAAAGAAAGGGAGGAAAGAGAGATGTCGTTGCTGCAGAACAGCACATTTGCAGGGAGAAGATCTGTGAATAGAAATTAGCAGATGATAGAAAGGAGAGAAAGTACAGTTCCAGAGAGTAGCGTGGAGGGAAACTTTCTCCAAAATTCATCTTTCCTTCTGAGATGTTAATGGATCTGGCAGAGAGATCTACAAAATAAGCTTCCCTTGTTCTACTTGTATATGCCTGAAACTTGCACTGCAGCTCAGTAGCAATGTTTTGAACATAAAACCCACTAATTATAGGAATGAAACTACATCACACTTTAGCACTTAATTTAAGAATAGCTTTGGCCTCTCTTTTATCATAAAATGAGGGGAGGAGAATGAGGGGAACCGATGCTCCAGCTTCTAACCAAGCCACCTTTACTATTCTTTTTCTAATGATAGTTAGAAAGTCATAAAATCCATGAAACCCTTTGAAGTTGACCTCCTCCATCACATTAGACTTGAAAGCCAAATGCCATGGAGACACTATAAAGTTAACCAGAGGTTTGGATTTCCTCATTGGAGTGAATATCAAAACAATAACTTTGCTGATTATAAACAATAACCATAGTGAAAATTTAAACAATACCTGGCAATACCTGACAGAAATCTAAAGCAGCTATAGGATATCTACATTGAGAAAAGAAAATGGAAAAAACAGATGTTACAGCAGACAGAATATCCTGCTTTTAGGAAATGAGACACAGCAGGAATCACGTTCAAATCAGTCACTACTACTTTCCTAGTTATTTTGTTTAAACAATGTGTTCTGATATTTGCAATCCCCTTTTCCTTGCCTTGGTGTACACACAGCCATGTTACTAGCTTTAAATTAATTTACACAGGAAAGCTATACCAGTAACAACCCAGCTGCTAACACCAGAGTCCTCAAGAGCATTCAGAACGACCACAGCTCAGACTTGCTTATTTATTTATTTTTGCCAGCAGGAGACTTACATCAACAGTTGTAAGAAGAAAGCTGTAGTCAAGAAATTTTCTCAAGTGAAAGTATATGAAAAGCAAAAATACTGACGAGAAATGCAGTCTGAGTGGATGACACAAGAAATGAGCAAGCAGAAAATAATGAAATTGTATGACTGTACCTATTTCAGTGATTCTTTCTTAATCAGTGTAATCCTCTCCTCCCCTCTGATGCAGCATTAGAGCAGTTTCTCCGCATTACTTTCTTCTTTGTACACAGCAGGTATCTCCTGTAACAAGTTGAATAAAATATGACCTCTGAGTTACTATGTGAAGTCATTTTATTTCTGCTAATAGAGATGTATCATCTTCCAGTAGTAGAGCTATGCCTATCATATGGGTACACAGAAGCTGGAAACAAGCAAAAGGCTCCAATGGAAGAGGAAAGAAAAATACCTGCAGAAAAACATATCCACAGAAGAAAAGTTCAATTAGTAATTGTTCTCCCTTCTGATTTACCTAAGGAAAAACGGTTAAGGTTCAAGAGTAACCATAATAATTGAACTTACCATAATACCTATTTACAAAGAAACTTTTAAGTCTGCCAACAAAAAAAACTGTGACCAATTAGATTTGCAAAAATAAGTTTAATTTCAACTCTTCTGCCCTTGAACAACAGCTCAGTATACTTGCTCTTGGGACATATGAGCACTTTGCAGCAAACTTTCTTTCTTGACATATAATTAAATTAACTGAAATGAATTAAGGGTTTTAAATCTCAATAAAATAAAATAAATCCGAAACAAAACACAATTTTTGTGTTCCATTGTTTCTTTTTCTATCATCATCATCTGAAGAATTCTCTTGCGAGCATCTGGGAGCCATCATGGCAAGCTCCGGATATTAAACATACATGAAGTTCTCTGCAGGCCTGATGAGTTACAGTGGAGGTCACATTCTCCGCTGCCCAAATGCAATGTAATTATGACACACCTGTGTATAAACACTTCTAACACTAAAAATTACTATAAATTCTGCAATTTATCTTCTTTTCTACAGCAGAAAGATTCAGAAGGATAACATGGTGAGATTTCCCTTATCACTGCCATTATCAACGACATTTTCATATTTATTTACTATTTCAATAAAATTTTTCTCAATGAGGTTCATATGATTAGTAGAAACATATGATCTGATATGCAAAATACGTTCTGAGAGCTTGGAGAAAATCCAAATTGCTTCCAAGTTGCACTCTTAAGACCTGAGATAGTAATAGATTTCACAAAATCAATTATATGCAGAGCACTGCTTTTAAACTAACTTTTTCTCTGCTTCAAGTGTGAAATTATGATCATTCTTCAGATTTCAGAGAAAAAAAAGAAAACATTCAAATATTGTTATGGGAAATAAAACATTTCACATATGGATAAATGCTAGCTTGCTAGCATGGCAGGAAGACAAGCTGAACAGGATTGTTTCTGCCAAAACCATTAGCAAATTGCCTTACGGTGATTGGCTTGGCTGCAAGTCTTAGATTCTTAGGTTTTATGGTTTGGGGTGGGTTTTTTTTCCCTTCTCTGCTTTGTTTTGATTTGGGGTTTCTTTGAGGAAATGACAGAGATATTGGGTAGGGGGAGGTAATGGGAGTTGCATTAATCCACACATAGCTTGTATGTTAAGTCATTTCTTCTGGATATTTTGCTACTTAACTACATCTGGCTTTGTTTAATGTCAGTACTTTAACTGAATTACATTTTTGTTGCAGTAATCTACAATACTCTAATGAAAAGCTTGAAGGAAGCAAAGGCTAAACACATTTCATCCATTTCTGCCTGTTCCCTACTACTTCCAGAGCCACCGGTTGTATAAACACATTATTGCTCCTTGCCACCTGCCTGGAAACTGAGAAGCCAGAAATACATATTATAAACCTGCATGCATGCACGTACATGCACACACACACACACAGTATTTTCACAGTAACGTTATCCCCCTGTTTTTCAGTAACCGCCTATTTTTTTTCTGCTGAAGAATGCTTCTGCCTTCTGCACGAAGTTACATCATTTGCTATTATGTATATCCCCTGCTGGAAAGCAGCCAACACAGATTGTTCTGAACCTCCTTTCACCATCTTGCAACAAACTCACAGTTTCAAGCCCTTCCACGAAACACTTAATCCTTCAGCTATTGTGAACTGAACATTAGGGAGGACTCGGAAGCCATGACAACAGCTTGCTTCCTGGAGCCTCTGCTCTGAGCTGCTCCAGAGTCGTCCCCATTGCCCAGTCCAAACAGTTCAATGCGCTCAATAACTCAGCCTCTCATCTCTTTGGGGCACTGGTCTTAATGTCAGTCATTTAACAAGGGAATCTCAGTGTCTGAAACTTGGGTTCACCTCAGCTAAACGCATGAATGCTCACAAGTTTCTTTGAAGTTCGTTAAAACTTCTACAAAATTTGTCTGTTTCTACAGAAAAAATGGTATTCTTGGTATTTTAAAATTGTAGGATATGAATACAGTGCAGAAGTGTCTCTTTAACAGCATTTCAATTCCTCTACTTTGTCAGTTTTGAGACAGCTCAAATTCTAGATATTTAAGTCAGGTTTAAACAAAATGCAGGTAAACAACAGATTGAAAACAAACCAGAAAAAAGACAAAGGCCGATAACTAGATAGTATAATTAACAGTAGGTACCAACTTCAGTTGAAACACCTTGTACTGTAACAGTAATGCACCATACTACACAAGAATACATAAAAGTAGGTTTTGGATACACAAGAATTGAGCCTGCAGAATTTACCAACGCACAGTTTCACCAAGTCACCTGGTCTTTCTGAAATGATCACCTAAGTGCAAATCCAGAGCAGTGACAGAGAGTGAAAAGTTTAGAAGACACCAGAATGCATGCTTCGTAATGAATGGATAACAGATTTATTTCTTACAAAGGCAATTTTTGTTAAGCCCACTGAACAGTTAGGCTAGTGGATGTTTGACATTCCCTTATTTTTCTCACTGGCTTGAATAAAATATTAAATGGACAAGAGGTTTTTTGTGGAAACTTTCATGTTTTCGGATCAGTGAAACTCAGAATGTGGACTCTCACTCACAGCCATGGGGTCAGCTCCAAGAAGATCACACACCTAAACATGATATTTAAGCTACAAGTTAACAAGACAACATATAGAGCGCCCCTGTGAATCAGCCCAAACATTCCTTTTGAAAGTCATGAAACAACAAACACTCCTTCAGCAGCAGAGATGAGAGAGTGGCTTGGTATCCCAGGACTAATGACTTGCCATTTAAAAACAAACACAAGTGGGAAGGCAGTTCACTTTTTCAGAACCTGTCTGCTGGCAGCATGAGAGTTAGGCGTGCACAGTCTGCTCTGCAAACTCTGCAGCCTGATTGAATTGTTTGTTCTCTCTGCGTGAGCAGCACTGAAACGAGCACACAGGAAACATAAGGTACAGGGAGCTGGTCGGGGAGAGAGTAAAATCAGGATACGTAAATAAACTAATGAGATCAGTGCAAACAGCAATAGCACGCTTTGTTTATTCAGACTGCCCTTGCAGCATCACCAGCCTCCTCCTCCTCACAGGGACTTCTGGCTTCTGAGAAGGAGGAGATGAAATATTGTGGTTACAGAAAACTCCATAAATCGCTTGAGCATGATTATTAGAAATTGTCTGTTATATACGGCAAGAGCATTTTGAAAATTACGCAATACTTAGCAAACAAGTATTGTGACATATTTCATATTTGTGCATGTGAAAAAGCTAATCCTCCTTCACTTTCCTGCTCCTTTTCACCAAACTCAGGGGCACATGATTGGGTTTTGGTTGATGCTCAAAATGACATGAAAATTTCTGTTCATCTGAGTCACCTCCTAGGGAAGGCAACTGACAAGAAAGCTAATGTTTCATCGCATTCTCAGTTCTTGCAGCTCATAAAGATTTCACAAAGTACAAAGGCCAGAAGACTGGAAAAAGCTTGCTAAAGTTCAGTCTGACTGTAGAAAAAATAGCATATCCCTTAGCAAGTAGATATTTTTCTCATTAATAATAATAATAATAAAGAAATTAAAAGGTACTTTGCCATCCAAAGTTGATGCCATACTTGTGCCATTTTCCTGGGGATGCCCATCCAGAAGTAGCAAGATCCCACTTTAAAGCTGTAGTTGAATTTTTTTTTTCTGTGTATCTTGCCAGCAGGCCATATGATACAAAGAAGTAATTAGTACAGCTTGTGAGCCTAACAGGAGCCAGCAAAGGGCTTCTGTTGTCCTTCCCTGAGCAAGGGACGCGGCAGAGCACATCCCAGCCTTCAATTAACTGTAGGGATGACTAGAACAGAACTGAAAGGTGCAACGACACCTACTGTTCCTAGTTAAAAGTGCTTTTGTTTTCCTGAGAATTACAGAGTGACAAGGCTGGTAAAATTTCAGTTCCCTGTAAGGAAACTGAGGTTTACTTATATCTATTCTATGTGCTTAACTATTAGAAGAAAAATATTTTCAGAGTTGTACTTGTGGTGTGCAATGACACATGCTCGTGGAAAATCATTTCCATTCACAATCTTTCACTAATATTGAAGTTTATTGGAAATAAAACCACATGTACAGAAACACTCACTTTTGCTCTTAAACAAACAAATGAAAATACTCAGTCTGCAGTTTTCACCTGTCAGATGTAAACTAGAATATACTAATGAACTTTAAAGCATAGCAGATGATTCACTGTCCATGTTCTCAGTTCTGGATGAAGCCAACTTCTTCACAAAAAAGGTTTGTGCCTGCATTTCTGTCTCTTCTTATGTTCATTAAAAAAAATGGAGCTAAGTTGTCAGATGTAAGCAATCTGAACTAATTTACATGCACACATCAGAGAAGAGGTTGTTTATAATAGCTCAGTACAGGCAGCCCCATGAAGCAAGGCAAGCATTCCTGCTGGTCTTACACATAATCAATGAGCCTGCAGTGCATTCACTGATGAATTGGACAATGAGACTGAGGGTCTGAGTCATATTCAATCAACTCCATTTCCAGCAGACTGTCAGGGATGTTGGCAGATCTATTTTGCAGTGGTGTACACATCAGCCCATTTGGGAGACAGTATTTTTTATTTATATACACATAGAGGTGTGTATAAGACTGTTTATATCTAAATAAAGTGTGGATATATATAAGAACTAAAAATCGACAGTGTTTTTCCAGAGTATGTTTTAATGCAGGTCGTTGTTTGTCTTTTCTCAGGAACAGCAGCTATGATAGTACTGGATTTCCAGCTTTTTGCCCTGACAACAAAAACAGTAAAGTAAAAAGAAGCATATTCACGATGCTGCGGTCACTCAGACTGAAGATAAAAACATTACAAGGAGGTGGTAGATGCTCAGCTAAAGAGATCTGTCTCAGGGGCAGAGCTCTAAATGGTCTATTAGATAGGATGAGATAGTAAATCTAATTTGCCAAAATGCAGACATGCTCCTCAAGGTTCACGCTGTCAATATTCTGTGCTAGCTTGCAGTCTTGATTGAGTTCACATCGTAATGAGCATGAAAACTTGGAAAGGATTTGGCTGTTCTGTAGCTGGTTGCAGTTTGTCTCATTTTGGATTTAGTACTCAAGAACGTGCTACAAACACTATCTGAATAAATGGTCTGTCAGGAAAGTGACCACTGAAGGTAAATACTGTGCTGGGATGAAAAGAAAAGAAAAGAAAAGAAAAGAAAAGAAAAGAAAAGAAAAGAAAAGAAAAGAAAAGAAAAGAAAAGAAAAGAAAAGAAAAGAAAAGAAAAGAAAAGAAAAGAAAAGAAAAGAAAAGAAAAGAAAAGAAAAGAAAAGAAAAGAAAAGAAAAGAAAAGAAAAGAAAAGAAAAGAAAAGAAAAGAAAAGAAAAGAAAAGAAAAGAAAAGAAAAGAAAAGAAAAGAAAAGAAAAGAAAAGAAAAGAAAAGAAAAGAAAAGAAAAGAAAAGAAAAGAAAAGAAAAGAAAAGAAAAGAAAAGAAAAGAAAAGAAAAGAAAAGAAAAGAAAAGAAAAGAAAAGAAAAGAAAAGAAAAGAAAAGAAAAGAAAAGAAAAGAAAAGAAAAGAAAAGAAAAGAAAAGAAAAGAAAAGAAAAGAAAAGAAAAGAAAAGAAAAGAAAAGAAAAGAAAAGAAAAGAAAAGAAAAGAAAAGAAAAGAAAAGAAAAGAAAAGAAAAGAAAAGAAAAGAAAAGAAAAGAAAAGAAAAGAAAAGAAAAGAAAAGAAAAGAAAAGAAAAGAAAAGAAAAGAAAAGAAAAGAAAAGAAAAGAAAAGAAAAGAAAAGAAAAGAAAAGAAAAGAAAAGAAAAGAAAAGAAAAGAAAAGAAAAGAAAAGAAAAGAAAAGAAAAGAAAAGAAAAGAAAAGAAAAGAAAAGAAAAGAAAAGAAAAGAAAAGAAAAGAAAAGAAANAGGAGAGGAGAGGAGAGGAGAGGAGAGGAGAGGAGAGGAGAGAGGAGAGAGATGGCAGTAATCAAATCATTTACCTTTCCAACCTTCCAAAGATTTTCAGTCCTTAAGAATTTTCCTTCTTTCCTTCCATTAACATACACCTCCACCTAATCCAGGTCCTGATCTTTCTCAAATTCCATTTATCAGACTACAGAATTCTCATTTTGTGCTATTTTAAGGCAACACCCACTTAAATGGAATGCTTAGAGAACTATTTAGGACAAATAGAGACAATCACTTCTAGCAGAACAAAAACAAACATCATGCAGCAAGGAGAGTTGTAGTGATCAGAAGATGCAAACAGGATTTTCCCAAGAGAAGCACCATCCATTAAGGTTGAATGGAGGATGGGGACTTTTTTTCACCTGCTTAACATCTCGTGGTAACCTGCAGAACTATTACAGAACGATGACTTGTACATTTGGTCCTACTCAACAGAAATCAGGCTTGTAGCAGCAGTCAGTGGCCCAATGACTGAGTTCAGTCCTCAATGTTAAAAGATAGAGATGTAAGGTATGGGGCCCTGGGGCAAAACTAAGGACCAGAACATTACAATATTAGACAGTAATGGTCCAGACAGTTTCCTGTAGCTAACTGCAAATGGCTCGTGCTGGACTACTGTTTTAGAGAAGGTAGCATTATTAAAAGTGCATAGCCCTGGGCAAGCCTCAGGCTGAGAGCTGAGGCTGTTCTGCCTGGAGAAGAGGAGGCTCTGGGGAGGCCTGATAGTGGCCTTTCAGTATCTCAAGGGGTGCCATAAGAAAGAAGGGGACCGACTCTTTAGCAGGGTCTGTGGTGACAGGATGAGAGGAAATGGTTTCAAACTAAAAGAGAGGAGATTTAGATTAGATCTAAGGAAAAAGTTTTTTATGATAAAGTGTAGTGAAGCACTGGAACAGGTTGCCCAGAGATGCGGTGGAAGCCCCATCCCTGGAGACATTGAAGGTCTCTGAGCTCTGAGCAATCTGATCTAGCTGTAGGTGTCCCTGTACATTGCAGAGGAGTTGGACTAGATGACCTTTGTAGGCCCCTTTCCACTCAAATGATTCTGCAATTCTTCGAAATCTACAACGAGCATCATACATACTAGATTTCTGAACATATTGAATACCTGGTATTACTTGACAACTTGAAATATATAAAAATAAATAAATAGATAAGAAATATGGTATGGAGAAACTCTTAAGGCTTTGTAGTTCTTACATCACGTCACCTTTTTTAATTAGATAGCAATCAGCTTTATATAAAATCAGTATTTTTAAGCACTGAATCATAACCTTAAATAGAATGAAGTTTTTCCTCATTTCCATCTTACACTGAAATCAGCAGGAGTTTTAATCATCTTGAATTTCACTAGTATTACCAAAGCCAGTAGTATTTTATAAAAATAGTATGCTCTTTAATGCCATCTTATATCTAAATATAGTACAACATATCTTCTTTCTGAGCTACAAAGGGGTCCTTACATATAAAAACAATTACAGTTCTTGCAGTTAGGGACAGCTCAGCAACAAAGTGGGTACAGGATTTCCTGGGAGACATCAGAACGACAGGGAGAGAATGGATCGCACCTTTGATATTTCAAAGCTGCTAAGCAAGAAGTATGAGCCACAGAAGGACAATTAAATAAGTATGTCGCTAACAGACATTTCGGGCCAAGCCTCAAAGAGAAGAGAGTCAGGTCAGACAAACTCTATAAAGATGACATCAAGGATCTGTTTAGAAGTTACTCAATGCAGTGAATAAGGTACAGATTTGACCTTTAAAAATTTATCTTCAACCACAACTTTAGGATATGTGCAATGAGCATGAAGTTCTAACATTGGAATCTATTCGAAGGGCATTTGAAAAGATCTGATCTTCATATTTCAGTAGTCAGTAAAGCTCTATAGTTTTGATCCTGCACTTTTATCTTTACCTGTTCTTCACAGAGACCTAAGAGCACTAATTTTGCTAGTATACAGTTCCCTGCCTTCTTTCTTTTACTGGGTAGCCGACACACGCCCATCGATTGAACTATATTCTACTATTGGCTAAACAGGGTATGAAGAATTTTTTTTGGTACAAATCACTGGCTATTCTGGATGTTCATTGCTATTCAAACCATCCAAGCTTCATATATATTCATTTAGTTGTTGGTGGGGTTTTTTTGTTTGTTTTGGGGTTTCTTTTCTGGTTTGTCTGCTGTGGTTTTATTTTGTTTTCACTTTGGATTCTGTCACAGTTCAGCTAACATAGGTATCGCATGTTTGTTTCAGAATCATTACCAAATTCATAAAGCCAAATTATCCCTAATGAATCACCACTGAAAACAATGGACAAATAAAGGAAGTTGTACGTAACTAGTTCTGAATTCCCAGTGGTCCTAAACACTTGGGGTATTGTTTACTCATTAGTCAGTACACATTCCTAATTATGCACTTTAACCATAATATATTCATGGCTTGTTGGGGAATCACTAGTTATATAGCTAAACCAAAAATCTGCAATCTTTTCCATTATACATATTTAGAATACTACATTCCACCTTTTATACTAAATGATATGTCAGAACTAAATTCTCCTTCAAGCATTTTCATTTCAAGGTATTTCCCTCTTTACCCTCCTCAGTAGAACTAAGAAAACAGACATGTCTGACTTTGAAGTTTCAGAACTGTTAGAAAATTAAAGCCAACTGAATACTTCAGTTGGGGCAGAGGGGTAAAAAAAAAAAATGGTATTTTAAATTCTTGTGTGTTCTTTAATCATTTTATATTTGCCTTTGTCTGCATTTAAGTATGGAGACTTTTTTGTGATACTTAACATATCCATAATACAGTATCTCAATAAGACAGGTATTTAAACATAGAAGTTCTTGTTTAATGCTTAGCTGTACTCTAGACAGCATTTCTTATCATTTTCACTGCCCAATCAGCAACAAAAACACAACAACATTGTAATATAAGGCAGTGATTCACAATTTCCAAAGATAATTTCTTTGTAAACTCCTCAAGCAATTACAATTAGCAATTACTATTACTATGGGTTGTTTAAGCCTAAAAACTGCAGCTACCACCTTTGCAAGACAAGCTTGGACTAATTTTAGCAAGTCTGCAACAGACTTGATGCTAAAACGTTTTGATTGTGTGGCGTAAATCTTTCCAAAAACATTGAAAGTTTCTACATCAATCCTTCTCAACTCTCACACAAATCCAAGCAGCCTTGCAGAAATCTCTGCTTTTCACACATTCGTGGAGGCATCAAGCAGGCACTTGTACTACCACTTTCTATTCCCTTCCCTACTGATTACCTCATTTTATGAATATATATACACACCAAATGATCCTATTGAATTGGTACTAGAAAACAGTTCATATTTACAAGCAGAGAAAGAGAAATAAACCTGATGTGACACGGTGGTAAAATGCTTTGAAACTTTTCAGAATCCATAAACATGTCAAGGATTATGGGGCATCTTATCCTATCTTTGGGACAGGAAAAACAGGAAGGATCACTTGCTTTTCTACTACAGGAGGTGAGACATGGGGACGTTCTATGACTGTGAAAATAATTATGGATGGAATAACTAATCAACTGTGGCATCATGATGATCAGATGCAGAAAGAAAAAACTTGAGTTCCATAAAAAACTTATTGCCCCAGAGCTGACAGTCAGGTAAGTATGTCAAGACAAATGAAACTGGTTTCACGACTGTGTATCTGTAACATGTTAGTACTCAGCAAATGTAAACCTGCTGCCCATATCCATACCAAGGATTCTCGTTTGTTTGTTGTTTTAAAGAACTCCCCTATTTATCTCATGTGATATTGTAAAAGAATAGAGTTATCACGTGTTTCCTAATGACAAGGTACAAATCTGTATAAGCCTAAAATATTGCCCTTCCTTGATAAATGAGATCTCTTGATTAGCAGTCTGGTGTTAGCATCATGAATAGCTTTATTCTATATTTTTCAAGTATCTCAGAAGATGTTCATAAAAATTCTGGCAGACAAGTCTGATATCTAAGTGGGAAAAAAAGTTTGTTAGCAGCTATGTAGCTAATCACATCTGCCACTACAGCAAAAGCAGAAAGCCCTCACCAATAACAGAAATGACTCTGCAGTCATACTAGAAAGTATTCTAGAGTTTAATGGTGTCAAGAAACTATGGAGATTGTCATAAAAGAGGCTGGTCGAAGAGTAAATGATAGATATTTGAGTTAACTACTCCATCTGCTAGCAAATAATGATGTTTTGTGTTATGGTTGTTTCTTCTATGAAGCTTTTTCAACAGAGAAGACAGAGATCTTTTTGTTGCTGTTCTTTGAAGAAGTAGCAAGTGCTTTGTCTTTAGCTTCTCTCCTTTCCACAGTTTCCATACTTTGAAGTTCGTACTCCCACTTAAATGGCATTGTTCCAAGTTGGGATTTACTTGAAGGGAGAAAAGATTTTTTTTCAGTGTAACTCATAAACACCTTCATTTGACCTGAATCATTATCTACTTTACATTCATATTAGAATTCATGGGTCTACATTTTTCTTAAATGTGCTCATGCAAAATCTATAAACCCTGACATCAAATGTAAGATAGGTTGGGTTGGGACATGGGTTCACTTGAACAAACAACATGTACTACCAAGTCAATTTTCTCTGAAAGATGCCAGAAGATGCCCCTGGTCTCCAACTCTGGACCCAAGTAATTCCTTCTGCAGCTTTCTTTCTCTAGATTTCTTGTTTTCAGGCTGATTCTTTCTTCAGATTCAATACCTTTTCAATAGTCTTGTGAAGGCCTCTAAAAATAATACTGTTTAAAGTGGTATTATTTCAGTTCACTTCAAACAGTGGAAGCAATCATTGACAAATATCGTTGTTAAGTAATTTGAAGACACAAGAGGAACAGAAGAAGAGGGGTCTTCTTGAGATTTCTATCAGACTTAAGAGTACATCTTTTCAACTTCTGTTTCGTCAAAACTTCAGTGTCTAAAATGCACAAATCTATAGCTTTCAGCAAGGAAAATAAAGCTGCTGTTATGGGATGATATTTCAAAACAGCACCTTTAGAATTTTTAAAAACATTTATCAGGAAATCAGCATAGATTTCTGACAATCCCTTGCAATTATGCATTACTTATTTCTAATTAGTCTGGTGAATGGCACACAGAAGAATTTGGCCTCAAAAAAGGACTTTTGTAAAAGTCAAAAGGAACTGTTAAATACAAACGGTGCCATCCACACTGGGCATGCCTATTTCATGATTATAAAATGAACTACTATTAACTGTTAATATGCACAATTGTCGGTTATTATCCTAATTATATTGCAAGAAGAATAGCATATATGGAAGAAAGAAATTAATCTTCTTAAATGGCTCCACAGACTACTGGATTGGCTTTACCGTGCCCTTATTTTTTCGCCATAGCACAGTTAGAGTTACGACGTTTCCTTTACATCTTTTGTTTAAATCTGCCTTCAAGTCATACAGTCCCATGTTCCTTTCTGTGGTTAACTGACAAGAAGAGAAACAGAGATTGCAAATAGTGTGAAGGAAATAGCAGGTGTATGTGCATACACAGAGAACTAACTGTAGTTACCTCATCTGAAATGCATCTTTTCTTATTAAAACGGTCCCACTTCATTTTCCAAAACATTGCAAAAAATGTTTTTCTCCCCATGTTATAGCCATGCATGTGGTAAAAGAAAAACTAGAGGTATGCCTTAATATATAATTTACATGACTGTTACTGTCATTCTACCAGGCAGACAGCTCTTTGAATTTCCAACTTCATTGAGAGTCGAGAAAAAAAAAGCAAAATTCCAAAGGAAATAAAAATATTCCAGAAGGAATAAAATACCCAAAATCTTAGACATGATTGATTCCTTGTTTTTCTCCACTTCTCTAGAGCTTAGGTTTACACAGTGCTCTATAGGAGGTGTTCCTATAGGAGGTGCATTTCATCAAATGCAGAGCTTCTGTGTCTAGAAGACCTGCTTCAGTTGGCTATTCTGTCATCTGCCAATGCAAGCTATAGACCTTACTCAGTAGTTTCTGTATCATCATCAACAAACTTATAATTGAACAGCATATCTTTCAGAAGGATATTCAGGCTTTAAAGAATTCTGCAATACACTAAAGAAAACAACATCAAAACACAGAATTCAGTGTATAATTCAGAATTCAACAGGACTGTTGAAACCCTCAGAGAACATGTAGTTCATCTCAGCACACTCAAAGCAGCATTTACTTTCACCTGAACTGCGGTGGGCTTATCCTTACCTAGCCAGATCTTAAAATCTCCTTGGGATGATATTTCCATAATCTCCATCCTTACTTAAGAGACACATAGTTGGGCTCTGGACAAACCATTGAATGTGACCTGTACTAATGGCATCCAAACACATTGCTTCGGCTCTAAAAATAACACGTCTTTAATTTGAAATGTTAAGGGCTTTGGAGCAAAGTATTTAGGTATTTTGTTTTGAATTATTCAGACATCTTCTATAATTTTTAATTGATGACATTTCTTATGAATGGAAATACTGAAAGTGGACTGGTCATAACTGTGCATCTCTCCCCATTTTATACAGAACTGTGGCAGTTAGTTATTGCAATTTAAAATTAACTATCATCAAAAATTAAAAAAAATAATAACGTCTGGACAATCAGTTATGGATTTCTCATAAACAAATTCTAAGCCATCAGGATCAGAAATATCGTAATTCCACCTTGAATTCCTGAAACTATTCCACGACACTGAAAATACAATCTAAAGAACAAACTATTTCCAAAGCTGTCATCTTATTCTGAATTACTCAATTTTTCCTGAAATATTTCAATCTATTTTACACATATTTAAATCCCACGAAGTAGGAAAGATCATTGGATAGAGAGCTGAGATAAAATTCAGAAGACGTGGGCTCGCATTCCTGTGCCACTGCTGGCTTGCAGAAGGAGCTCGGATTCATCTCCTCGCTACCATGCCTTCTTTCCTTGTTGGTGACAGCAATGCTTTGGAAAGCACGGTTGTGGCCATTCAAGCAATGCTCAAGCAAAGAAGAAAAAGAAAACAGCAGTTGTTTTGCCTTGAAAGAGGATTTTTTTCTTCCTGACACTCTGAAGCAGACTCTAAACACACCTCCCCCTTCTCCCATATGATGGCTTTATCTCTGCACTGCTTCACTCAAACATTGGTGTTCTTTTTTATTTTGCTTTACTTTGGGATGTTTCAGTTTTCAAAGGGAATGTTTGTATTTTAAGCTCAGCTGTACACTACACTCTTTTTAGGTCAGATCACTTAAAACAGGGTATGTAGGGGGGGGGACAACAAACATTTTTTTTAACTGTCAGTTGGAACCGAAAGAAACAGTATGAAAAGAGGCAGCTTAGCTATTGGTTTTGAAGTGATGGCATTTGTCTGTGAGTGCATAGCCTACGAAAGGCGACAGGTTCTGAAATAATGGTACTGCAGCAGGCACAGAAATGTAAAACATATGTCACACTGTTCCCTGCTCACAGTAAGATTTAAAATATTTATAATGCTGCACCTTTCCCTGAAAGCTTTCTGCAGCCTTGCTGGGTTCACACATAGGTGAATCTCCTCGTTAGATCTGCAGTGCAATGCTTATGTAGATTCATTTCTGTGCATAAAAACAGGGCAGCAAATCTTAGGGTGCAAATGCATGGCTATGCAGCAGCCAACAAACAGCTATTTTGGCCACATCCATTCATTCTGATACAATGTTTACTTCATTTACAAAACAAATTGAAGAACTGATCCATATATGAGAAGAAGAAATTTGTCATGAAAGTGTGATCCAGGGCTTTGAATTAGGTAAAACGAATGTGGTGTGGGCCTCACAAAAGGTCTCAAAATGCCATTGTCACTTGCAATTTTTTTAATAATAAGGATATATTTGGGTCATTTTTCTCAGACCTTTTTCTTTGTAAATACACAGGCTCCTGTACAGATTTTTAATAAGATCTGAGATGCTCACATATTTACCTTAAACTGCTACTGACTACCTTTGAGAAAAAAAAAAAAACATCAAATATTCTAAGTTTTGCTTTCTCACATTTTTGCTCCCTGTAAAAAAGGTAAATCCATTCAAAGATTTGTTGAGACAGACTCAGTGGAGTATTTCTCACAGTTAAAATTTCATTTGACTTTTAGCCCAGGTAACTCACTTATGCTTCTGTCAAACTTAGCCAAGCATCTTAAATTTTATGTGTTAAAGGGAAATTCATGGAAATTTTCCTTCTTATGTGATCCTAATTGTCTTCAGAGAATAATAGCTAACTTCATACTCAGACACAGACTATCATCTACTTCTAATTAAAAAAAAAAAAAAATTAAAAAAAAAAAATGAAACGTCACCAAAACTTCCTCCTGTTTTCTCATCTCAGTATGCTCCTCTTTTGCGTTCCATGTTTTGGGTCATAACTTGCTTCAGCTAAGAATCAAGTACCTGAAGAACTTTTCAGGTCTCTGATTCTCTAATAATGTGTACTAAAACATTTCCTTCTTCCTACATATAATTACTTCCAGTGCATGGTTGCCATTTGGACTGCAGGTTATGCAGACAAATTTTTGCAGATAATTAGCAGAGTGAATATTAAGCAGAAGTGGGTCATATCGTACCCACTTCAATGGGTGAATACATATATTTTAGCACATACACTTCTTTAAATGCGTAACACTGAAAGAGAAAAGTAGAAAGTAAAGTTTTAAAGGTCTAGGAAAAGTTACAGAATATATGTCTTTAGAGTAGGTATGTAGTAGGTATACAAAGCATTTCATGCATGATGTGGACGCACTGCATTGTGTGTTAGCAGACAAAAGAAGTGTGTTTTTAGAAAGAAATCCTCTTCAGGCAGGAGATAGGCTGCTGTTCACAGCAGTGTAACTGCTGTAGACACAGTCTTAGGCTGTCTTACACTTTCCAATGAAGTATGACCAAAATTGTATGTCTATACACACACATATTGCAGCTACAAACACACGTATTTCATGATGGCACCGTGTTTCAGCATGCTCCTGTGAGGCACAGGCGAGGCTCTGCATCCTGAAAGGCAGCTAGTGCATACCTCCAGTGCCTTATTCAACTGCAGCAGGACTGTCACCAGCATACTCACCACCACCCTTACCCACCAGCAACAAAGAGTCTCTACAGATTCATTGTCAGCTCAGAGGGTGGGCTTTGCAGTTTCCTAGGACAGCTCCACATGTGGATAAACCATGCTGCAGAGCCCAGAGACAAACAGCAGAAAGACATCAGGAGACAAGAAACAAATAGCGAAGCTACTAAATCCTTAAAGAATTATTGCCAGTCTTCAGAAGAACCAATGGAAAGTCAAGGACTTTGCAACACTTCAGAATCCCATCTCATTAGTAACTTGTTAAATTTCTTCACAATTGTGATTAAGTCACTGGCATTAAAAGAATGGAGAAATCTTTCTATGGCATTTGTTGTGGAAACACAGTAAACCTGTTAGTTTTCTTCTGGCAACAGACAACTAACATACATTTATCATATTCAGAACAAGATTTACTTCCAGATCACAACAGAGACCCATAAACTTTAGCCCAACTGTAACCTCGGGGTAATACAGTGGTCACTGACCATTGTTCATCCAACATTTTTCCTGTTCCAAAGCTCAGAGTGTTTTGAGGACTGTTTGCACAGCAGATGCAACAGATGGAAATTAAAGATACTGAATTTTTCTATTAGCAATGCAAAGTAAATCATGCAACTGACCAGATCAGAAGTTACTATCACGAAGGGAATACAGTAAATAAGATGTTAATGTTTCAGGTGCTAAATCACTTTCTGCCCTAAAAGATACAACTGGAAGCAAAATGCTGTTAGAATGAAAGGAAGGCTGGGACAACTTACTCTTTTCTGTATAAACAACAGGATCCTCTTGTGTGATGGTGGCTCTTAAGGTTTTAATTATCAAAAAAATACTGAGTACATAAATAAAGAAGAAATAAAGGCATGGAGATACAAAATTCCAAACAGAATTTGCTTGTACTATCACAAAGTAGTGAACATGCTCATAGAGGTTCGATTTTACCTGATGTGAATGAAAAAGGTTGTCCAACTATTCAAATAACTAAGAAAAAATGATTTAGTCATTTGTAGTAACCGACAAAGCCATTGATCATTATGTTGTTATTTGTTCACCATACCTCTCCCAGATAAAGGGCATTGCTACATGGTAGCTATCCTTGTGTTCTAGACAGAATATTAGCCAAGATAAAACTTTTACAGCTGAACTTTTGGTTGTAGAGCAATGCCTTTGTTCTTAGGCATATGCAGAGAACCAAAAATTATCATGTAAGCTGGAGCTGAGCACCCCCCAATCAGAAAGTAACGTGTTGTATCTTCATAGTTTAATGTTTCATTCTTGCTACACTGAAACTCAACCATAATTTTACCCTTTCTGACACAACTTTTAACAGAAAAAATGTGAAAACACATAGGAAGAGAGGGGGAAAGAAGCATGCCTTCCAGGTCATCAATTTCAATTCCAGGACAATAAGGCTGAGCCTTAGAGCTGCAGAGAGGCAGAGAGAAACATTTAAAAATCTATAAACCAGTGATTTAACAAACCACTAACTAAAAGGAGGCATCTGATTATTTAAAATTGCCAAGCAGATGCCAAGAATGCTATTATGGTTTCCAATCATTTACTGCCTACACTTCACTCCAAAAGCCATTCCTTCTTTTTTATATTCTCCTACAAGCTTCAAAGTCTAGCCAGCATGGAGCCTGGGAAAAAATGTGTGGAAGGAGGAGGGGAAGGGGGAAGGAAAAAAATCACTCCACACCCAACCCGCAGTCTCTTTCCAGTATTCTCCATTTTATAGTTCAAGACACCAGATATTTTAGCAGCTTAACGAGCCAGCACCTAAATGAAAAATAATTGGTTCAAGAAGGCAGGAATCAATCAAACTTCATTTGTCAGTGAAGTTTAAAAAGGAAAGGCAGGGAATTAAAAGTAAGAAGCTTACAATCCCTTTAAGGGTTTGACTATTGAACTTATTAATAATGCTTAAAATTCACCAGTCACTCATTTATACAAATGTTAACAGAACATGGAAGAGAATATAAGGTTTAAATAAAATTAGCTTTTAGTGAAACATCAATCCATAATCACCTATAATTGTTTCAGATATTACATTCAGCTTTTTAGACATGGCTAACACGCAATAAAGCTGACAGCTTGTGAAACAAATTATCAGTATAAAATATACATGAAAGCAAGAGTTCAAGCATGTACCATTGCATAATTCACTGCTTTTCTCTGCATCTTGTGTCACAGAGTGTACCCTATATTGGACCTTGAATAATGATATATGCAGTACAGCATTATAAAGTTGCTTTTCTGAATTATATATTGGTGCAAATTGTGTATGCTTTATTAACGGAAACACATATAGTAAGCCACAATCACTACAAAGAAACAAATCCTACACATTGTGCTACGGAAACACTTGTACACAAACTTACAGGCAATCCTTTGAAACTCAAGAGAAAACCCCCAATACTGAGATTCAGTCACATTCAACATGGAGGTGGGGAGCACAGGTTTTCACTTGCTGTCCTTTATCAAACCTTGTGTCCTATTGTCCTTTTGCTATTTGTCATCCTGTGCCCTGTAGTAGTATCCTATTTCTGTAATTATAGTCCATTTGCATTTCAGGAACTCCTCAGCAGGGCAACAGAGGCATAATTTGCTCATGGTACATTTATTCAAAAATTGTACTTTCCTTCCCCAGTTTCATGAAACTCTATTTCAAACAACCTGCTATCTGTGGTGGAACACAGTATGTTACAGCTCATGGAGAAGTAACTGTCTGCAGTCATATTCTCCTTCTCTCAGGAAAAATAAGTTCTTCATGGACTGTTCTTTCCTAAGTGATCATTTGAGCTTAATTTTCAAAAGGTATTGACAAAAATCTTACATGAATTGGGCTCTTCAACTCAGTGTGCATAAAGCAATATCAGAGAATGTTGCATATCTTCTTTTAGAAAATGTATAGCTGATTCATTCTAACAACGTCCCCAGACAGTCATTCAGGCTTTAGTGAATGTACTTCATCCTACATCAACTACATTAGGAATAAAGGCACATACTATTTTCCGTTTAATCCTGACTCATCCCACTTCAAGTTTTATCTATTGCAGCCTTTCACACTTCATCTTGGCTGTTAAGTAACAGGAAACAAATACAACTGAATGTAAAGTGCCAACTGGTATTTGTAAACATTGTACCTCATGTTTCCAAAGAGAAGAATCCTCTTTCAGTTCTGCTCCTTTATGCAAGGGATAGAACGTATTGCTAAACTGAAGAGAACAAACAGAAGACTTGATGAAATGATGCATAATAAACTCACCATTTGTTAAAAGTTATCAAGTCAAGCAGTGGAAAGAAATTGCACATAAAAGAATGCTATGGTTTTATAGACAGTGATATTCATTAGACGTTGAAGATTTTCAATCCAAGATGGCCAGACTCGATGATCTCTGTAGGTACCTTCCAAGTGAACTCTTCTATTCAAGTCTCAGAAACACAGGTCAGAAAGAAATTTCCTCTATGTTCTGAGATGCTTTAAAGCAGTGCAAGAATTATGTGAAAGGAAGGGAAATGAAGGAAGAAAATTATCTCGATTTGTGTTCACAGACAAGTAGGAGGCAACTGCAGTTATTCCAAACGGGCTCGTAAAAGCGTGCAAAAGAATTCTACATTTTCATGGGTAGCCTTCAGTCCCCTGAGTCCATCTGTACAGAACGTGCATGTTATAAGAAGCAGTAATGTGCAGAGCACACCGGCTGCATGCTGCTGCAGCTCCGTGATGATGCTATTCAGAGTGCACAATTGCATACACGCTCTCTTATTTAATGCTCGCCTGTTCTTTCAATTCTGCTCCTGTGGTCTGTTGCTGAGTGATGTTGATCTTAGTATCTTGACTACCTGGTGTGAATTCCATTGCAAATAACCTATTCTCCTGTTGCTTAATGCAAAGCCAACAAAAATGCTAGCACTTGATTTCCCACTGTTCTCAGCTGCTGTTCTGGGGAGCAATATGAGTTAAGCAGCTCCCTTCCCAAGGGATAAGCACACCGCTCATCAGATTTTTCTCATGCTTTGTGGATCCACTGAAGTAAGGGGAGATGGGGAGATGGTTAGGGAGGGGGAGTAAGTGAAAAGAAAGATAATGGAATGATAGATATTTTAGGGCTTTATATCTTCTAAGGGCAGAAAAAAGTATCATGTTTTGAACTGACCCACTGTATGAAAGGCCATTATATTTCATCTAGGTATCCTGCTACTTGCTCAGCTGTGCTTTTTTAAAGCTTATCTTCCTATTTTCATTTTCATTATTTTCTTCTTTTTTCTTTTTTTTCTTTTTCTTTTTACACAATGGCTAGTCACTTTATCTAAATGATAGATAAAGTAAGGATGGATCTCTGCAGTCACTGCACACATCCGGCTGTACCACAGGCCAGGTAGCAGAGAATTTAGTACATATTAACCACTATTTCCGCAGCACCTTCAATAGGCTTCACAATCTACAATGTACTACAAGTTGCCTCTGTGTTCTACTTCTAACTGCCTGTTACAGCACAGGCATAGCCACAAATCTACCCAGAGGCATAGAGGAAGAATTGCTAACTGCTGAACTGCAGGAAACAACAACAAAAAGTCACCTGCCACCCACCACCTCTACTGAAAAGCTGCACAGTGACAGCAATCCATATAGGGAATTTCTTTTGGAAATTCGTTTCCTTGAAGTATACATTTTAGCTATTCTAAGAATCATCTGCTACACAAAAAAACTGAATGCAAATGTGTTTAAAATTAACTAATTGATACCTGTAATTGATTTTCAAAGCCTCAATTTACAGACATGAAATTTTTTACGAAACTGCTACAGTTAAATTACTTGGGAAAAGAATAAACAAAACTTAAAATGAACAAATATGCCTGCCTAAGGCTTTTCCTCACATGTTAAGATGACTCACAAGATAGGTCTAAATGAATCCATTTATATAGACGTACAGTTATAGAATGAATCAATTCACCTAATTTGTCTAAGACAGCAAACAGGATGCTTTCACCTCCGAGTACTAGGGTTTCCACAGCATTTATGAAGCACCCTACTTCCACAGCCAATTTTCTGACTGGCAGCTGCACAGTAGAGACTCTACTCTGCATCTTCAGGCAATGTTAAAGATGCTAGAGGACTTGGTCTGCAAATTCCTTCAGCTTTCCTGGTGTGCAGTCTGTTTTTAAATGACAATCAGAACAGCTGTAAAGAGCAGCAAGTTAAAAGTTAGGTCAACACCAGCATGTCCTTAGGAGTATGACTGGCTTAGAGCTGTTGGTAAAATTTATTATTCTGAAACGTACAAACAGCTTCACTACTTTACACAGCATCTGTTAACTATTTTGTTTTGTGGTACAAGTACAGAAAGGTTTGTTAGAGAAAGGTCTTTGAAAGACCAGGGCTACTGAAGATTATTCTTTAATTGTTAAATAAATAAATGAATAGAAAACAAAAATGAAAGTGTTGCATCTTATACTTAAATCCTACTCCAAGTCCCCATCTGACTGCTAGACTGAATTTACCTCAGCATAATACGAGAACATTATTTTATAACAATATAACTGCATTTAGATTTCAAAGGAAAAAATAAAATGATTTTTTTTTACCGCTAAGGAAAAAAAAAAACAGAAACAGGAAGTCCAAGAGACAGATTTGATTACAGCCAGTAAAGGCAAATAAATGACCTCTGGTTGTTACAAAAACAACTCTCTAAGCTTATAATGATTCTGAATTAACAGTAAAAGTTTATACCACTATGAACCCAAGACAACAGTACATTAAAATGCATTGATATTAATCTGAATTTAGCTATGTATACAAGATAGAAAATTTCTCTGTTTCAAGAAAAATATTTTGTGGGAAAATTATGAATTTAGTCTTAATGAATATACATAAAATTAAATTTTCCATTGGATCTTTTCTTGAACCGTTCATACTGATAACTTAAAACTGAAGCACTGTCATTACACACCTTTTATAAGCATGGCCCCTAAGGAATATGGAATATAGGCAGAAGAGGGTATGGAAATGGAGGAAGGAAATTTCAATTTCCTTCAAGAGCATGGAAAATGAATGACAAAAACCTGGATATCGGTATACTCCAGGAATTTAAAGATAAGTGATTAGGAATGATTACTATGTTGGTATGGAGCTACTGCACAGAGCTATCTATGCTCAGGCAAAAATAAAATCTTAGTTTAAAAAGAAGTCACTGCTCAAGACAAGTTTACAAACAGATTGCTAACATCTCTTAGGTTTATTAGATTTATTCAAAATAATTGATGAAATCTTTCCCCATTATTCTTTCAATATCCCTGGACTACAAATACCCAGAGAAAACCACACCATCATAGACAAAGCATGAGAGGGGAGGGAATTTGGAACTGCTTCAATTCACCTGCCAGGCAGCGGAACTGTGAAATACCATATAAAGATCCACATTTTCTGAGCAGATTCTTGGTCTGAGGTGAAAGGCTGTGGGCAAAACACCTCGTTTAGTTTCACAAGTGCTTGGAGTCCTGGAATGAATTTGTTGCACACAGTTTAATGTGACTGTCTTCAGTCAGTGACACTGCACACTATTGTATCTATTGGCCAGACTCAAACCCCAGCAGACCTCAGTAGGAATCTGCCTCTGATCTCTCACTGTGTTTTCTGCCCTGCTAATCGTCTGTAGTCTGGATCGTGTGCATCCCACCAAGTGCAAATCGAAAATTTGGCAAGAGGAATTTCAAATATGTTGTTCAATAGAAAGATAAATCTGTAAGGATGAGACAAAGCAGTTTTCAAATCAAAATGGGAAACATCTCAACATCTTTCCTTCACCTGTATGCTGTTCTCCCCTCTAATCTACAGTGCACAGAAAAATAATGTGAAAATTTGTTCTCCACTTGGGTTAGAGACACCAGCAGGCTCCCATACATTCCTTTTAAACATTAATAGAGGTAAAAATGCTGCAAGATGTTCTGAGAAAGACACAAATCTATGCAAATATCTGTAAATGTATAAAATATCTTCTGTCCTTCACCTCTCACTTTTTCTGGTTTTCAGCATCTCCGCATACTTCGGTTCATTTATTCCACCAAGCCTGTTCATTTGAATCACAATAGAAATCTGGATGACTAAGAAGAGAAGTTCACTAGTTTTCACACACTTCTTGGGCCTCACTCAGTTGTATGGAAGCTCCACTGGCAAGTCAGTAAGCACAAAAAACCCTCAGACCTAGGCTGACAGTCAGTTTTATGGAAGAGGAAGCATACTGCCAGTAAGATGGCAAAAAGAGTTTTAAAACAATACCCACATGCACACGCATGCAAAGTGCTATTCAGAAATTCAGAACAGGGCTGAAAAGACAGAGCTGAGAAGGTAAGCAGACATCGTGCATCACCTGGAGCTGCTTGTTAGTTAGCATTTGTAGTGCACAGTGCAATATAACGGGACTGCATCAAGTGCAGACTGAAAACTGGATGGCATCAAATGTGCATCTGTAGCCATATCTCCCCCTTGCTGTCTCTGATGGCAAGAAATTTAGAATGTCATTTCATGATACTGCTTCCACTTCCTTAAGAGTAGTCTGCAAAAGCTTTGCAATCATTTTTCTAAAGAAAAGCATTGCTAAATCTCAAGGACAGGAACCGCTAGAAGAGAACAGCAATTTGTTTCAATCACCTATTTTTCCATATATGTGTAGAGAACATGAGTACAACCATCTATAAAAACCAAAACCAATACCAACTGTTACTGAACCCACTCAGCAACTGCTCAAAAAGTGCAGACAAAGTTACCTTGGGCAAATTGCCCTATATGTCTTGCACATCCTTAGGCTACAGCTGGAGCCAGCCAAAGTGTGTATATAGAAATTTGTGAGAGTTTCTGTTGGATTCAGCCAGATGGCAGAAGAAGGAAGGCCAGCATAATTGGCTGGAAATGAAACCTCTGGCATTCATCTTGGAATTGCTTAGTATTTTCTGTCTGACCTGACAAGCTGAACAACAAGCCCTGCAGCAGAGTGTGATGCACCCTGCAGATTATTGCCGCCTTCACAAGGAGAACTCTTGGATGCACACAGCTGAAAGCTCAGAGTTTAAGGACATACAAACAACTCCTAGAATATAATAGAAAAAAGCACTGCTACTTTGAAAGATCATCATATCAGAATCAAAGGGTGGACAACACGGCTTTCCAAGGGAGATCCAGGGATTCATTTTCTCAGAATTTGTGTAATATGCAGCATGTTGCCAATCTCCAAGCATTCAAGGAAAACTAAGTTGCTACGGGAGAATTTGGTAACACAGCAAGCATGGTGATTTGGATGATACTGTATATGAAGAAGTCAGTTTTAAATGTCTCAGGAGAAAACATATATAAAAGGAGTCCAAGCATTACAGAACGAAATATTATTTTGATCTGTTACATACATGGAGTGAGCTTTCCTTGAAATATGTTATATGGTGTAACATGTATGATATGTGTATTGCCCAAGATGCTCTTCTCAAATATTTTAAGTTCTGCCTAAAAGGCTATATTGCCACTGGAAACTAAGGTCTGCACATCCAGACACCTTAGTTTCAGCATCACCTTAGTAAACATGAAGAGCCTACAAGATTTAGAAGATTTAGAACTGGTATTTCAATGAGGTGCTCATTCAAATTGGCCAGCAGCCACAGTGAGTTTTCACAGAATTGTAAGGATTGGAAAGGACCTCTGGAAATCAAGTCCAAAAACCCTGTTAAAGCAGGTTCCCTACAGTAGGTTGCACAGGAAAGCATCCAGGTGCATTTTGAATATCTCCAGATAAGAAGATTCCACAACCTCTCTGGGTAGCTTGTTCCAGTGCTCTGTCATCCTTAAAAAAGTTTTTCCCCATGTTCAGATGAAACTTCCTGTGCTCCAGTTCCTGTGTTCCAGAGGCCTATTGCCCCTTGTCCTGTCACTGGGCATCACCGAAAAGAGCCTAGTTCCATCCACCTGACACACACCTTTAGATATTTATAAGCATTGATAAGATCCCCCTTCAGTCTTCTCCAGGCTGAACAAGCAAAGGTCTCTCAGCCTTTCCTCATAAGGGGGATGCTCCAGGCCCCTCATCATCTTTGTGGCCTTCCACTGGACACTCTCCAGCAGTTCCCTGTCTTTCTTGAGCTGAGGAGCCCTGAACTGGATACAGTACTCCAGATGTGGCCTCACCAGATCAGAGTAGAGGGGGAAGATCAGCTCTCTCACCCTGCTGGCCACACTGCTTTTAATGCTCCCCAGGATACCATTGGCCTTCTTGGCCACCAGGGCACGCTGCTGGCTCATGGCCAGCCTTTTGTCCACCAGGACCCCTAGGTCCTTCTCTACAGAGCTCCTTTCCAGCAGGTCAGACCCTAACCTGTACTGATGCATGTGGTTATTCCTTCTCAGGTGCAGGACTCTACACTTGCCCTCAATGAACTTCATAAGGTTCCTCTCCGCCCAACACTCCAGCCTGTCCAGGTCCACATTTTGTAATGATGAGACAGGTAGTTACACTCATTGCAATGAACATATGCCGACATGGACAAGTTGAGACTGACTCTATGTAAGTATACATATGTGCACATTGATCACATAATTTTGCTCATTCTACAATTTAAATCCTGTTTTATTTACTCTTATCTATGACTCTCTTGTTGAAAGTCCAATGTTGGTCAACACTTACAGTATTAAAAAGCTACAGTGATAAAGAGTTTTAGTATACTGAATGAAGAACAGCATTACTGTAAATCCATTTTGCAATTTAAATTTAACAATAAAAGTTACAAGACCACACACTCACTCTTTTCGTCTGACTTTTGGGAAATCACTCGTTTATATTACCCTACTTCATACTTGTGATCTCAGTTACAACAAGAGGCAGACACCACAAAGTGTTACATATAGCAGTACGCATTATTTTTAATTCTCTTTGTAGGGATAAAAGTTCAATCTTTCTTGACTTTTACTGTGCTTGTTGTGCCAAGCAGCATTCTTGAGCTGAGAGACTTTCCAAATTGAAGAAAACAAAAATCCCTTGCATGCTTGAAAGAATACGTAGTCCAGGGACAAGTAAGGGGAAGGGAAATCATCTACAATTTAGAACAAGGCTTTTTATCAGATAGTAAAAAAAAAAAAGATACAGGATCTAAGACTTGCCACTCTGATCCACTTTGTATATCCAAAATCTATTTAAAACACTACTTGATATATAGTCAGCCCATCCATTTTCCCATCCGCCTTGCCACTCTCACCCTAATTCTGACTCATTTCACACAGCGACTGGTGGTGTGTTGCACGCTGGGCAGGCCTTCCGAGCCATACAGCCCTGCCTGCCACCAGCTGCTCCTGCTTACAGGTCACACCCACAGCCCTTTCTCCTCTGCTTCTCAGGAAATACACCTGGCCACGGCACTGGATCAGCAAAATCAAAATCCTTTTAATGGGAACTAATGCTTTATTTGGGGAAAATATTGTTAAAAAGCATACTTTGTAAACACAGCTTTGCTTTCCAACAAAATGGCAAGTTTTCCTGCAAGATCAGGGATCAAAGGTGAGAGGGAGGCTCAGGGTATCTAAGTAGAAAAGGTGAAAAGAGATAGTGTGTATATAGAGAACATGTGTGCATACACACACCAAAAAGAATCATTTCTTTGGATGCTTGCAACAACAGCCCTGCATGATCCTGCCTCATGTTGTTAACACTGAGCCTGGGAGAAAGGCTCATGCTGGACTACATTTCCATCATTTGCTTATTTAGCTGTTGGGTTTTTGTGCCTTTCTGGAGATCACTAACATCTAAAAGGATTATAATTATGATGCAAAATATCATGCACTTCACATAAACAATGTACATATGTAGCTTTATTTATCTTCACCCTCCTGTTGAACATGCCCAATTAGCTACACCAGGCACTCCACTACAACAGGAACGTTTCCTATGCAGTTTCATTTGCTAAATACCTTTGTGACAGTTTCTTGGCAAGAACTGCAGCAGAGAGGTTAACATATGTTAAGAATACATACAGCAGGCATTCCTAGTTAGAATGCAAGTAAATTGGAAACATCACAGCAGTAGCATTTCCTGTGCTCGCAAGCCAAGCAAGTTCACTTCAGGAGTTTGAGTCGGTTTTCAGGAGCAGACCTTTCCGCAGTAGGCAAGGGTCTTTGTCCACAGCCTGCTATTCAAAACAAGTTTGCTCATCAGCAGTTCTAATCCCTGACCTAACACTTCACCCTCTTATTCTGGAGGCACTGTTCTGAAAGGCAAAAGTACAGATTTGAAATTGTCAAAATAAACTCAGGGTACAGGACTAAACGTAAAAATTTCTACTGTAAGATTGAGATTTGCACAAGCCATACAGATTTTCAGTTCAAGATAAATAGAAGTACATGCAGATTTGCTTAAAAAATTGCTTCTCAATGACCACACACAACTTTTAAGGCTGAAATGAAGTTTCTATCTGTTAATATCTGTAAGGGCCATGCGTACACAACATTCACAGGACATTTCACAGAAAAAAATAGATAAAAATTTTACTGATAAAACTTGACAGACTTTCAATTTTTTCTAGATTTCATGCTGAAAGTATAGTCTAAGCAGGCCAGTTTGATTTTTTATCATTATCCATGGAAGAAAAAGAAAAGAACTCCTGAGATACTTCTGGGTCAGGCTTGCATTTTCCTGGACCATTCTCAAAAAAGTAGTGTCCTTTGCAAAAACATCAGGAAACGAGCAGAAAATGAATTACAACACAGAACTGCTCCTAATGTTTTCCAGAATTTTCTCTTTTGTGATGGCATAACACTGGTGTTCTGAACGGAAATCAGCTACTTCCACAGCCTTTTGACATGACTCTACTTCTGTCTTAACTCCTTACTCCAGAAAAAAGGTCCCTGATCAGATCTTTCAAAAATCCCATCAAGTCAATCCTTCCTTCTAAATCACTGTTTGTGGGTGTAGACACACACATATTTTATGCTGGCATAAATTTGCACCCATTACTATTGGGAACACTGTCATCCAACCCACTACTCATCCCCCATCCTCACGCTGCTGCAAGCATTTGCGCTGCCACCCAGTGAACCGGAGCCCAGGTAAAGCTACATGCACTTTTGGGAAGGGGAGGGAGAGGAGATCACTTGTAAATTGCCATCACTTCCTGCATGGCTTCACACCAAAATGTTTAAATACCATCTGGGGATTGGAGTAAGCATAAGATGGGCGGGGGGTGGAAGGAATGAGGGGAATGAGCAGCTTCCTTCTCACAATACATTAGTCAGATTTTTAGAGCTTTTGGGGATCTGAATAGTGTAGCAGGGGCTGCATAAACCTCAGCACCAGCAAAAGATCACCACAATAAACACACTGCTATTTCAGTACAGGTATCTGACCCTGTCACCTGAGAGCCACCTTCGTTACAATGCAGATAATTCGACTTCTTATGCTCTGCTATATTAGCGTTACACATTCGGCCACAAACTAGTAGCCCTCAAATACTCATTTCTTTATTTATTCAGTTCCATTGAACCTCTCATCCTCTGCAGCCAGTCTCATTCCACCCATTACTTTTATTACTGATTTCCAATCTTTCCCTCCAATTCTCTTGCAGAGTTAGTCAATTCAGTTTTCTTTCTCTTTCTGGACTCTAATTTTGCTGTTGTAGTTCCTTCCTCAACATCTACTAGTTTGCCTCGCTGCCTTTTTAAGCCCTTCTGTACTTATTTTACCCCCCTTGAAACTCTGCCATTCGTTTGTTCCTCTCCTCTTCTCCATTGCTCCACTCCAGCTCTTCTGTCTAAGTCTATCTCTTTCTGCTTTTTTCACCAATGAACACAAACAAATTGTCTGAGAACAGAATGTTCCATGGTGTTTTCCGAGAAGTATTATATCATCTATTCTCAATACTGAGGGCTGATGCCAAAAATGAATAGTTCTACCGCACTGGACAAAATACATTTACTGATAAATTCAGTCTTACGTCAGATTCACTGTTTGATGAGAAGTGGTCATTAAAATATTCAGTAAACCTCTCCTTGAGAGACAACTGACAGACATATTTCTTCTTACTGCAATAGTGACAGGATCTAAAATACATCAGTACAAACAGAACAATTTCTTAATTTTGGGTCACTGAATGGCCTATTCACAAATAACTGTTTCCCTGTAGTAATAAACGGTGTAAGCTCTCTAATTCCTAATTAATTCCACTAACTGATGTTACAGAAAAATGTGTAAAAATATAATTATGTTTCTTAGAAAGGTAATTAATAAATATAGCAAGAGTATTTTTGTACTTCAAAGTACACTGAGCAGATTAACCATACACAAGCAATACCACAGCGGTGTCCAGTAAGTGCTATTAGCTTTCTAGTCTTCTGCCTTATCTTGAAGCTGTGTTAGTTAACATTAATAGAAATGAAAGTAGCAACAACCACCAAAATATAAGGGTGAAAAAAGTAAAACAGCCTGGAGGTGTTCCCATAGCAGCATTGCCTCAGGACTCATCCTGACAGCATGGCTGCACAAGCCCTGGGCAGCATCACAGAGGTGGAATGGCTCTGTGTATCCCCAAGAGCTACGCAGCTCAGTGATGAGCACTGCCCTCCTGCCCGTCACATGCATCCTTCCAGCAAGGCTAGGTGGTTACCTCAGCACTATGCCACAGTCTCACCATGAGTACAAAGGTGTTTGTTGCTCTCCTGTGGATTGCAGAAACAAAAAGGCAGGGTTCCTAGTCAGTTTTACAGGTTGGAAAGAGCTGTCACTGAAAGCATTTTCAGATCTTTTTTACATGTACATGTATTTTTAAACCTTTCTGCAATAGAATCATAGAATATCCTGAAATGGAAGGGACCCACAGAGATCGAGTACCCTGTGTGTTCATTTGAACACAGACACACACATACATACACACACACACACACTTGTTTCAGAAGTTAGTTTTCCACCTCCAGATGAAGGCAGAATGCAAAGACAAAATGGGAAGCAAGCAAAACTGAAGACCATGCATTGGCCTTCCACAATCTTAGAGAACTGGGGCAAACAGACACACAACATACCAGAGCGTTCTACATTTACAATTGCTAGAATAAAAATCTAATAGTCATCTGCCAGACATCC
Source organism: Penelope pileata (assembly GCA_013396635.1). Lineage (NCBI taxonomy): Eukaryota > Metazoa > Chordata > Aves > Galliformes > Cracidae > Penelope > Penelope pileata. Next base: position 279,965 of record WBMW01005513.1, on the reverse strand, counting down.
TCTGTAGTTCATCTTTCTTTTTTCTCTTCAAGAAAAGCATCCAAATAACCCAAGTTTTTCCATAATTGTGTAGAACTTCAGAAATATTCATTAGTATAAGAACAGGCAAGAGATATTTTTCAAGTACAGGCAAGTAAACTAAACACTTTACCCATAAGCTTTGTTTCAAGCATGAAGAGATTTCCATTGTGAACTGGATCCTAGAGAGCTTATAACAGAGCTCCTTTCTCCAGATAGGTAGTGCCATATGCCATGCAGTGAGATGTCTGAGTACTCCACTAGCACATCCGCAGCGTTGCATCTATCATCCTGTTTTCTAATGGTATCATCTCCCATCAGGGTGAGTAGAGAACCAAAGAGCTTGAACAAACTTAGCATCACTTCAATCCATGTCATATACCTAACTTGCTTTCTTCACATTTAGGAGGAGAAGCAAGCATGCTCAATATTCAAAAGACACTTTTTTCAGGTAATACAGAAGGATGTTTCACTATCAGAATATTTGTTGAAGAGAATTCTAAATTAGTCATGTAACTTAGCAGATAACCATCACAGCAATCTACAGAAAATGTAATTATTAAGTCTAATAAACTATGCAAGAGGTGAAGCAATACTATTTTATGTGGGTAGCATCTGCTGAGTTAAAGTCTGTTTCTGAAATAATGCATATACATATAGTCAAATATTAAGCTATTCAGTCCCTTTGGTGTTATATGAGAAAGGGCTTTTGGCCAGATAAGGGAGAAAGGGCTAAGGCCAAATCTCTTCAACCTACCTGCGTAAAACAATTGCAAGTTACTCAGGGAACTGTGCTAGCTACAAGTATGATGTGTGAATTTAACCTAAATTGTCTCCAGTATCTGAATACTGGCCCAATTTTCATGAATTTCAAGAAACAGAAATACTGATGAGTATTGAAGCCTTCCTGTCTCTGAAGTCTAACTGAAGGAAAATAGCTGAACCTGAGTGCTGATTCATTCAGACAGGACATCTGGCCTCATTACTTTAAACAAACTCAGAAGCAAGATGTAGGAGAGGCAGAAGGGCCTCTCGTAAGAGCCTCTGATTGCCTGCAAGCCAGCATGCCGAGCTCCAGGAAGCAAGAACATGTAACTTCACTGGGATAAAGTTTGCTGCGGAGATTGATAATGCTGTTAACTTTATCAGCAGACATACATGAGAATCTGGACTCCATTAAAATTGTTTTGAAATAGTCTGTAAATAAACTAGAATTCCAGAAGTTCTTTCAGTTGGACTCCCGGTGAACACTTCCATCAAGTTGCACTGACCTCAAGGTCTTCTGCAGTCCTTCCTTAAAAAAGAAAATAAATTAAATTATTGTCCCAGATGGTGAGCCCAGCAACTCAGACACTAATCCCCCAAGCTCACATCAGCCTATTCACAACACATCAAAGCACAGATCTTTTTTCACTCCTTAGAAAACATTCAGACAAGTAGAAGAGCTAATACACTCTTTTTTCTTCTCCTCTTTTGTCAATCAAACTGTAAAACATATTAAGAGAGACATTTGAAGAGTTGCAAAAGCAGTCTGCTCCTTACAAAGCTAACAATTGAGAATACAAAAATTCTGAAGCAACTGCTCACTACTACTGTTATTAAAACACTACTGAAACATGTACCACAAGTAGTGGAATTCACATGGAATTTCTGCAGTGGCACAGCTATAAAATTCCAAAGACTAAATATTTAGCAACCTATTTTCGTGATAACTTTCCTCAAATGTCTGATGAACAACAACAAAAGGTTAACCAGGCCTGTAAGGAGGATCAGGGCAGAAAGAACATTTGGCAGCTGACATGAGGACTAATAGTCAAACCATCAACAAGATTGTTACAGCTAACTGGTTTTCACTTGAAGTGTGCCTTTTACTTGCTTTCCTCTCCATGCCCTTAAGCAAGTTTGAAGCCAGGCTGTTCTTTTTATTGATATATGTTACAAAGAACACTTAAGTTCACATGAACATGCACAAAACGTGGCTCCTTACTGAATATTGCTTTTGAGAAAGGAGATTTTGTCACACTGCAGATTTCTAATTGGCTGTTAGAGAGATATGTGAAGAGCTTTATACATAAGCAAACATGGTTCTCCAAGAACATATGTAACTGCAAAGTGTGATAGATTGGAGAGACTCCAGTTCTCCAGAGCTTCAATCCAATGCTTAATTTTCACTGCTCTTCTAGTATCAAGCAGGGCTTAGTTGAAGACTGAAAAGCTATCTTACAGAATATCTTGTTTAACTATAGTAAGTTGTCTCCATTTCCTAAGAAATGCATTAAGGACTAAAATCAGAATCATATTAATAGAGAGGCATGCATCACAGCTTTTCTAGATACAGCTAAGAAATAGTGTTAAGGACAGTTAAATCCTGTTTGTGGAATATATTTTCCTGTAAAGAAAAATGATGATTGTCAAACTTCACTAATACAGGATATAGAAACAATGTAAATTAAATTTGTTACAATCACCAGCTTCTCAAATTTAAATGTTCAATTTTCAACTCTATGTCCTAGTTATCTGCTAGGCTAAAAGGAAAGCCAAAGGCTTAATGAGTGAACAGAATTTCAGGGTACAGGTTGTTCACCGCTGTCTTGACTATACACATCTGACTGAAAACATGAAATTGTTGTTGATATGTTAAGAGCCACTATCTAACAGGGAACAGAAAAACCATGCTGCTTTCATAACATTTTTTTCTTCCTTTTGTTTCAAATTTTAATACATGGAGGAATTCTTTTCAAAATTCAGAATGAAGATTTCAGAAGATATTTCAGCAGGAATCAGAAGGAAGTGTTTGGCCAACATAAGCAGCAAGATTAAGGGTCTTCTGAGTGCATTGTAGAAAATGAAGCACAATCATCTGGGACAATCTGTAATTCATGTTTAGCAACCAAAACAGAAATGCAAATAGTGACAATGCAGCGTGCATGGAGTTTTCTTGATTCCCTCTTCTTTAAATAGGTCTCTCTCATTTTGTATCCATCACGGAATAATTTTCACAATATTAATACTTCAATACCTCTTTTTCTATATATATATATAGTTTAAATTAGAGCTCTCCTAAACAGATGTACTTGTTGTTTTGTTTTTGAGGTAAAACAGTGAAGTCTGCAGAAAAAGAAGAATCCATTCAAGTTAACAATGACTAATAAGCAAAGACTTAGGGATGAAGCATTTTTACCAGCATAAAGCCAAACATTCCAGTGTTGGGTAGTAATGTAGCACCTATGCTCTGAAATGTATACCAAAGTGAAAAGCACAGCAATAATGTCAACAAAGGAAAAATAAAAGTAACATGAAACCCCAAATATATTCCAGGATATTATTCTATCACTGCTTCAAAAAGTACATATTGCAGCTGACATTGGATATCTACAAGGAAAACCCACGTTTGTAACAAAGCGGCAAGGAACAGACGTATAATCAGGACATATGATAACAGAAGCTGGGTATGGAATTGTGCAATTAAGTATATGGACACAGGTACTTTTTCTGTGACAGAGCCACTTTAATCAGCTGCTGTTGCTCCCACCCAGGTTATTTGTTTACTCTTACCCCTGAAACCCCAAATAGTTTGCTGTGCCTATAAAACCACTGGTAGAGTCACCTTGTAAATGTGATGGACAGAATACTAAGATAAAGAAACCATCATAAAAAAAAAAACCTAACGAACAGCTGGATTACTAATTTATCCCTACCCGCTCAGCTCTACCCCAACATGGCTGAACAGGAGAGAACACCTGCACTCAGAAGTCATTCAGAAAACAGCAACTGGAAAGATTTGCATTTCAGAAAACAACTCCATCTCCATGAAAAGGAAAAAAAAAAAAAAAACCTAGAGAAGCTCAAAAAATATACCTCAAAAGACTATCACCATTGTTGTAAGTGGAAGAGGACTTTTCATATGGTGATGTGTTCTCAATTTTTTAATTCAGAGTTTTTTTCCTTTTATTGTCTGTTAATGAAATTTTAAAGTGTTATTCAAAATATGAAAGGAAAAAGGCAGACAAAAATATACAAGGAAAGTCTGGAAAAGCACAACATGCATGGCTTCTTGGAAAAAAACAAAAAGATTAATTAACTGTTAAAACTACAAAAATCCATAATTATTAAAATAACAAAAAAAAAATCTTGCTCATAAACGTAACCGATAACATGCAAAGTACTTGGAAGTCTTAACTGGTAGCACAACTGTTCATTTTGAGCACTAGTCAGAGTCTGGTGGAGATCAGAAAGCAGTAAAAACTGTTACTAGTCATAGTGGTTTGTACAGTATGCTACTGCTATGTTGGTCTGAAGGGAGAAATCAAGAGCAGAACAAAGTGAGGTCAGATAGGAATTTCTTCTAATCTTCAGGACTGGGTCCTCCTGTGAGTGCATTGGGATTGACACGAATAGGACACTTGAGGGAGAAGAATATTAGTGGGATAAAGAGAGCTGAAAGAGAATGGGAAGTGTGATTTAACAATCTAAAATAATAGGTAAAATTCAGAGTTGAAAGATTCATCCTTGCGTAGTGCAAGAGAATCTGCACAAATAAACGGAATGCAAGGAATACTCTACCTGCTCACTAACAAGGCATTACAATAGTGAGATAATTCTGCAGTTTTCCCCTGGAAAAGGAGCATTTTCTCACTGCCTATGTTTTTTGAGTCAATATTGATTGTTTTACTGTTGCCAAAGTTGGAAGTGAAAGTAAAATGCGCCTCAGGGGTGAAGCTTCACAAATGGAAGAGCTCAGTTATTTAATAATCTCTTCATTGATCTGGCTCAAATTAGGCTGTGACTGAAGCCACAGAGATTTTGCCAAGCCAGGCTCAGAGACAAGGCACAGCATGTTATTGTTACAACTTAAAAAAATAAAAATTTCCATTTGCTATTTTTGCATATGGAGGGGAACAAAAAAAAAACACTAAAAATCAGCCAGTGGGTGCTGGATAGCAGAAGTCAAACAGAAAGCCAAGGCTGCTGAGGATTTCAGCTTCACAGGCTCATTTCAGACAAAGGAGAAAAAAGAAACCACGTGGGTTAGAAACAAAAACAAATCCATATGCTGCCTAAGGGAGGAGTGCTATATAAACATACAGCAATGCGTTAAGATCTTTTTCTCTCCTCGCAGCCCCAAATTCACCCAACCAGGAAACACTGTTGTGTTAACCAAGATTTGAACTACTCTTTTGATTATTTTTCAAAACTGAAGGTTTTACAAAGCCTGCAAATATTAAAAATTATAGCTTCAAAACTACTTTCTAAGACTTCTAATGTTTTACTGTCGGTGAAGGAGGAAATTAGTTTTGTATCTCAGGACTGCTCACCCAACATGCAGCCCCAAGAGTGCCAGCGAAGAGAAGCAGCTTTCCTCTCAAATGGTTTCTGAAGTTTAGATGCTCATATTCATACATGACCAAATGTCTACGTAAATGCCTCTACCAAGCAGGGAGCATTTCACCATTTTCCTACAGACAAAACAGTCCACAGGCTCTGTTGACAGACTGCCATTCACTGGTATCAATAGAGAAAGGAGAACCTGCCCTCTAATACTCAGGAAATAAACAAATATATCATGCTCCCATACCTTTTTCAGCCTTGAGTTCGTCTGGCTGGTGCCTCCTGACCCTGTTTCACTGCTCAGTTTTCCAGGCTGCTTTCAGCCATTGCTGTCTCCTTTGTGCCCAACGCAACATGTTGGTTACACTCAAGTGTTCAGTTTACCAGATATGGCAAAGTGTTTGGCAATACCACACCTTGATTTATGTTGAAATTTGAATTATTGTGGTGCACAATTCTGATTCCACTGCAAAGACCAAACAAAAGAAGTGTATTCACAGATGGGAGGCTTCATCTCCATTTTCTTTTCCTAACTTCAAACAATGAGCCTACCTTGCCTGTCTGTGCTAACTTATGTCTAGAGATTGTTCCAGATTATTCTAGAGTTTCAACAAGCAGAAATACATCCCTGATAAATCTGAAGAGTCATCTTTAGCCTTTCATTAAGAAATAGGTAATTTGAATTGCCCTGTGTGAAACAAGCAGTAGGGAAGTGTTAGGTCTCCTGAGAGAGGCAAGGCCGTGGAGCACCTGTGGCAGCAGAGCCAAGTCTCAGCTCAGCACAGCTCCCTGGGTCTGCATCAATGGACCTGCAGCCGCACCTTAAGACTCAACAAACTCTTCCCCAAGGCACTGTACTGTATATACATTGAAAGTTATGCTTATCAAAGCACGATTCAGGTTCATATGTGTTCATTCTCTGTGACTTTAGGCCCACAGTTATCATCGCCTAATCAGTCAGCATGTTAACTGCCCTTCGGTGTAATAAGAAATCAAATAAATGAATTTGTGAGACATTTTTTGTACATACACACCTCACATTTAAGATCTTCTTGCTGAGGGTGCACAAGAGTCTCTCCTGCTCAACTGGGAGACCAGAAGGGGCAGAGGAGCAGCAGAGGGACTCCTGCAAGTGTCACGCAGCCAGGCGCCATTTCCCTGCGGCTCCACCAAGCAGACAGCGCTGCTCTGCAACCAGCAAAAAGTCCTAACAGACACAAAGGCACTTCCGCCTGGAGCGGGAAGGCATGCTGAAGTCTGCTTGTTCATCCCTTTCATCATCTCATCACTGCCAAAAAGCTGTAGAAAACATCAGTTTCATGATTTTTCTCTTCTGATAACTTCGATTTGAAAGGAATTGAAAGAAGCAGGAAATATGCAGCTGAACTTGCAGCGTACAACTGAACAGTGCTATTAGTTTCTATACTACTGATATTTACAGAGTTTTCATTTTTGTAGCTCCCTATCACACAGTGGAATAATTTTGATATACAAAGGATTATAGTTTCATAATGCACAAAACTGATGAGGAGCAATGCCATTTCGTAAGCTACAGCATCCCAGAAAAAGCAACTGCAATATCTTACTTTTACAAATGAATACTGTAACTTGTCTCTGAATTTCCCATAAAATATACATAATTTATTACATTTAGTATGCTGATTTCCCACATGTATAACACAATCCTGTAATGTACTGTTCTGCACTTTCGGTGTCGTTGGAAAAAAAAATTCATTTTCTATTTAAAGAAGAAGTCTAGTCAAAGAGAAAGAATATTATAATGGCAGCTATCCATTTCAAAGATCTTCTCCAAGTGTAATTTTAAGTGAAAAATCTTGCTTAATAGACAACAATAGATTTCCGCCATGCTTTCCTACTTTACACAATGCTGAATTACCATTCCCAGGAGCACAGTCTGAATCCCCCAATCAAACACACCATTCTCTAAGTTCCAGCCACTTGCAAACACCAGAGTACAGAAGGGACAGCTCTCCCAGGGTATTACTGGCAGCAAATCTGCAAAGAAGGTCTGTTCCCCTAGTCCCAGCACATCCACTGGCTGATATGGAGGGAAATGAAAAGGATTCATCTGAGTTTTCAGATTTTAGAATGTCATAAGATGGGCAATAAAATAAATATCCATTTTTTTCTTTTTTAATTATATTTGTTGAACTAGTAGGGGATAGAAATGAAATTCCATTGTATTATGTCACTTTTCTTAAGGAAAACTTTTAAAGGATACTTCTAAAATATGCAGACATACAATTGTTTTTTAGTTGGACTTCAATAAACTAGTATTCAAAATCAACAATTGGAGAGGAGGCCTCCTCATCCCCACCCCCCCCCCAAAAAAACACTCTACAGAGTTCCAATCCTTTGAGTATGCTTTAACAACGGAAAATGGCCCAAAACGGCAGAAAAAGACAAGATGCAGTTAATAACCTTTCAATATTCTGCAAGTCTAGGATTTATGCAGTATTTTTTTCATAGCAGCCAACAACTGTTTTCAATTCCTAAGATTCAGAAAAGCTTTTCTTAGTGTTAGGTAAACACTCATTCTCTTGCCCTGTGGTAACAGTTTCAAAACCAAACATTTAAAAAGTGCCCAAAAGGTCATAAAAACTGGAACAGTACAAGCCAGTTTCTCTCAAGTTTCATTGCTTTGAACAAATATGCAGTATCAGATGTTATTTCAGAACGATCACATATCACGTCTAAGAGGAAAGATCTCAATGTGCCTTTGCTGCAAAAGAAATTACCCTGTTTAGGATGGTCTGACTGCCTTAACAGAAGCATAAAATATGCGCCAAGTACATGAACAGATATGCAAAGGCACTTTCCAAAGATGTTTGCCATAGGAAAGGAATGGCAGAACCACAATACTTCAAAGTCATTCATCACACTGCACAGAACTCATCAACACAAAGATATGACTTTTTGACCAGGATTTAGGGCAAGCCAGTCCAAAAATCTCTGACATTAACATTTTTTCCCCCTTCAAATAAAGTTTCCAGATAAAAAGGCTTATCTTGTAAAAACCCAGAGAGTATTTTTGTTCCTAGGGCATTATTTATGTCAGTTCTTCCCAAATCATGTCTTTGCCCCTGTTCTGAAAAGCAAAACTTCTAAAATAGACAAGAATCAGAAAGTTTTGTATGCCTTGACTGCAAGTTAACTTTGTAATCTGGCTCAGTTTGCCCAGAAATATACAGGACAAATCTTTCATAATCACACTAGAGGAAATCCTTCAAAAGTATATAAATAAGATAAAACTATTTAATACTGTACAGATCAAAACTTGAACATGATTTTTCCATAACAAAGTACGTGTTATAGATCAGTGGTACAAAACTGTAGGATGCTGCTTTCAATTCTACTGTTGAATATAGCAATGTATCTTTCCAATGTATCTTTTCTGAATAAAAGGCGTACATTTCTGATTGCAAAACTGTGTTCCAAAATTAGCAGTAATAACTAAATTAGTCTAGTGACTTATGATTATTTTATTAGCATTAGTTTGACTATCTTGGACAGGAAATACTCATCAAGGACCTTAGACATTCATAACTAATAATACCTAGAACCTTGATCTTCTTGCTATATAGTAAGTTTTACAAGATCATCCATAAACAAACACTGTATGTTTAAATTAAGCGATATACGTAGATTTTGAAGAACTGTGACCCTATTGCAGAACTGCAAAGGGTAGGTTACTTAAGGTAAAATATACTGAGAAACACAACTGGAAGAGGCCTGCTTTATAGACAAAAGAATTGCTTAACTGCGTAAGATGCTGGAGTGAACTTCTATGTAATTTCTGGATATATTTTGTTTTAGTATTTTTGGAAAAGTAAAATAAAAATATTATCTCCTAGTTCCACTCCCAGTTGATTGGCAATATATTAGTTTTATATGTGCTGCTGCTGAATTTTTATATTAGGGCACGGTTTAGTGATTTCGTAGAGGTCTAATGATTTTTATGACAACATAAAAGTGCAATAACAATACACAAAGAGTTCTAATTAGTACTAATGAGCTAAAATGAACAACAAGTAGAGGTTTTTCCTCATAGTAAATCCAAAATTAAAAGCTTCTTAGACTTTCACACTGTAAAGTGATCTTCTAAACAGAATTGAAAAAGCTGCAGACAGCAGTCAACTCCAAAAAGGAATTACTCTAAGGAGAAATGCATTTGTGGAAACAATCATTTCACAACATTTGAGAACATGGTTAACTCTTGCCCAATCACTCCCTTCATTGAAAGATGTTGATACAATTTCCAATTGCATTTAAAAGAAAGAAACTCTTAATTGTTGGGATGCAGAAAACCAAAAATCTTTCACTACAGGAACAGAGAAGAAAAAGTCCTACAATTTTCCTGTCTCTGCACAGATGCCAACTTCAACCCAAACACTTTTCTTCCCTGAAAAGAACAACAAGAGTGTTTTTTGTCATGCCAGAGAGTGAATCAGCTGCCATCCACATACTGTAGTATTGGAGATGGAAGAGGAAGCTGCCATTTATCTTAAACAGAGAAGGAAGAAGCAATCTTGTCAGATGATAGGCTAGTACTCTGGCAGAAGTTCCTCCATTCAAGTTCGTTTAGCCTCTGAACCTGAGCTCCCATCTACAGTGTCCAGCCATACAGCATATCTCACAAGCACAAAAGTGAGAGTGAAGTGAGCAAGCCCCTCCAGAACATTGCAGGCTGCGTATATAATTACCTGCCTCAGGAGGCACATGGTTGGCAGAAGGCGAGGATCACAAGGAAATCACCTCTACCACCTCTGAATTCATAAAGAATCCCAAACAGTTGTTCACCAGATTTAACATACAGGGCAATTTTGTTATTTGTGCTGCTACTTCTCACTGACAGACTTGATTTCTGAGCATTTTTGTTGATCTTACTGCTTTGCCATAAGCCTTTACAAGAAAAAAGCAATAGGAATCTGAACAGCTATACCTCCAGTGTTTAGCCGTCAAGAACTCATGACACAGTAGCATTTCTAGCATGCACTTAAATACACATCAGCATAGCAATTCTAACATCAATGGCAGGAATCAGTTTTCTGTTCAGTCTGCATACATAAAAATACAAATAACTTGCAGACAAATCAGAAAGGTGAAAGCCTTCTTTATTTCTTCAACATTAACACCATTAATACATTCACATGAAAATCTGTAAGTAGAGACAGCAGTACCCATTTAGAACATGTTCATATAAATTTAAGGTAACGGGGAAGGGCTGTTTACCACCATCTTTCCCAACAGGATAAGGCAGAACTGCAAGCTCTTACCTTCAGCTAAGAGCCTCTTCGGCACAAATCAACTCAGCTTCCTTTGGGAAGTTTGCTAAAGCAAAGCCCCAGTAAGGTTCCTTTTCAAGTAGCATCTACCATCACAAACCAGAACTTGTCCCTGATATCTCCCTGTCCATCATTTCCCCTCAAGAAAATTCTCACTCTTCCTCCTCAGCACAAGTGTTGTCTCACCAACAAAAGCAATGAGAAGACCTCTCTGCATCTCTGTCTTCTCCTTTTCTAGCCAGCTGCCTTGTTCTTTTTAATATCTACAAGTCCTCCTGTCTTCTAAGGTCATGGATATACAAGTCATGAATATTTGTCCATCTAATTCTATTGAAGAGTCATATAATTCTCTCAAAACGTGAAAAGCAACAAGTGTATTTTAGGTCTTAAAGCTGTGTATTTTAAAACTGTGATACGTAGGTCACTCCAAAAGTAATGTCTCCTATTTAGATCCATGGAAATACAATAGATACAAAGAGTACAATGACACTACTTGATAGAGCAAATTGTCAGCTACAAAACTCTTTTTCAACATAGACACCACCATTAGCTATGCATTTTCACCAGCCATGAACAAGAGCCTGCGTGCTACACTCATAAAAATTTGCACCAGTGGAGGTGACACACTGTCACCACTGCTGAAATGCACCACCTCCGTCTTACTGTGCTCACATCCACTGTTGGTCTCCATAGACACTCAGCAAGCACCAGTGAATGCCAATGGGTGACATTTTTTCCACATGGAGGAATTCAGTTCCACATCTTTGCTTCATAAACACTTCCATGTCAGACAACATTTTGTCAGGCTGCCCTTCTGCTGCCATCTGCTGTCACACAGCAACAACATGGAACAGAATATTGATGGGAGGGTTCAACCTCTTCTGCCATACCACCAACATTCGTCTCTGTTGTCATGGGCCAATGTAATAAAATAGGAGGTATTACTTTCAGAACAGCCCTTGTACTTTTACCCTTTCATTGCTGAATATACAGAAAATGGTACAAGAAAAACAGTTGACCTGTAATAATCTGTTATTTTAAACCAGGAAAATAGTCTTTAAGCGGATCTTGATTATTGTAAAAGCTAACTAAATCCTGTGACTTTGGGGAAAGTTGCAATGTAATGCTATTGCAATGTATGTAACTTCCTAAAGTTCACTAGAAACATGCATCACATTTTTACTCCACATCATAACCTGTGCAAACTTGGCTTCAGTGGTAACCTATCGTAAGGACTTCCAAAGAGAGAATGGTCAGTGTCCGAGGAACTATTTCCTTTCTGCAGTGTGCACTGGGCCTCCTCTCCATTTCAGCTTCTCATTAGATGTTATGGTCTTTAATATTTGTCAGAAGTACCCAGCAAGCAGATCAGTACTCTTATGCTCATTACACAGATATGATATTGAAGCACAGAAGTACTCCAGCTATTTTCAAACAGTCAGACCCAGATGCATTTCCCAGCAGTGAAGCCAACACCAGAATATACATTATCACTTCTTCCTCAGGTGAAAGGAAATATAACACACAGGAGCCAGAGAAAACAATACATGCTCTGGCTACATCCCCTTTCTGGGCCACCACTAGACCAGATTCATTCTGGGGCTTACATTTTTTCAATAACAGTTTTGACATCTGCACAAGGAGAGCATAGAAGCTGAAAGCAATTTTCAGTGGTGCTTCAAAAAAAGATATGTAAAGGCCTGCAAGATAATAAGGATCCATCTCCAAATGGAAAAACAGGCAACGAGGCAGAAGAGTTTAGGAAACACCATCTCTGAGCAGAGTTGGGAGCGTTTATTGTATACCAAGTATGTAAAAGACCAATTGGCCCAAAACAATTACTGATCAAACCCAGAGTAAAAAATAAATCCTACACTCTCTCCTTGTCATTTCTGCCAGTCATATTTCTCCATTTCCATCAGTTACTGTTATTCACTCTTTCCCCTTCTGATACTTGTCATTTTATGATTGACTCTTAAGGATGCTTTTTCTATTTTGTTCACTCTCTCATCCTCCCTGATTTATTTCCCAGAAATACTTTTTTAACTTATGATGCTTTTATTTGTTAACTATTTTATTTTTCAACAATCCATCTTTCTTAATAGCATTTTTACTTGTCTGTATAACATTGTAACTATCTGAAGTGCAACCTTTGAAAAACACAGGAATCTCTGCCTGAAGAATGTCACATAGAAATGTATATTATCACCACTTACCTTTCACTGAAACTACCTTACGCGTTTGCAGTCACCACACACGTCATCATCTTAATGCTGATTCAGTTGCCTGATAGTCCAACGGAATGCACTCTTAGAAAAGAGGATTGCCCAGGACTTTATGAACAATTCCCCTGACCTCTTAAATCTCCTTGTCTTTGCCCCTGGTCCATCCCTGTGGTACAGCATGCTGTTGACAGAGGAATCTACTAACCATGTTTAATCGATAACTGAGAGAGAAGAGCAGGCTACAAATTATCTTAATGATATAAATTTTCTTCCTTAAAAGTTACAGTTTTCCTTTCCTAGGAAATGTCCGTGTGAAATTGAGTAATCTTAAAGTCAATATTTTTTTAAACTATCTATACGTATATAGAAGTAAATGGGATAAATAAATAAAATAAAAAAGAAGAGAAAAAAAAAAAGAGGTTTGCAAGGCTAGCAAGGCAACATTTGTTTCCTGCAGATGATCAAACAGGGAACAGAAAACCTTCGGCAGTAACAGATGACTTCCTCCTTAAAGTTTTACCAGATAGCTTTTCAGACCTATCCTGGCAGCTCTCCAAGGGGTCAGATTCCTTGCTCAATTTCCCTAAGTTATGGAAAAAAGAAAGTTATGGGAAGAAGTTCAGGCCTTCTGCCCCTTGCAGATTTACACAGCATCATTCAGGTCCAAACAGGAACTACAAGGAATTACATCCCTTGCAAACACTTTTAAACTGTCATAGTTGAAGTAGCGCAAGAATAACTATAACATGAAAGAAAGAGCAAGGGAAAGAAAGTAATTTTTATTTCTTCTTTTTTTTTTTTTTAAGCTGTTTAGGACTCTAATCATACTGTCAGATATCAGGCAGTCATCTTCACTTTTTTCTTTTTTTTTTCTTTTTTTTTAGAAACAATATCATTAATCATCTCTTAAGATGTATAGGCAGTAGAGAGCTTACAGGTCATCTGACAAAGATCTCTGTAATTAACAATAATTTAAGTTGGGTGGGGAGGTCAGACAAACTATAAAGACTGTAACCATTTCAAGCTCAATCAGTTTTACATCAAGAGGGGAACACAAACCATCTGGAAGACAAGTAGGACACTTTGTCTTTTACATTGTAAAGTACTATAAAACATTTTTTTCCCAAGTGACTGGCAAATTACTGATACACTGAGAGGACACATCTTAAAGAGTAATGCCCTCACCTTGTTCTTTGTTGCTTTTACAGATATAGTGACATGTAGAGCAACCATTGCCTGGCTGAGTTCGTGACCTTGAGCAGGGTTTGTCCCCATCTGCTCTGCCCTCATGAGTCTCCATCTGGAGTATTGCATCCAGACCTGGGGCCCCCAACACAAGACGTGGAGATGTTGGAATGGGTCCAGAGGAAGGCCAGAAAGCTGGAGCACCTCTCTGGAGCTGGGCTTTTTTAGCTTGGACAAGAGAAGGCTCTAGGGATACCTCATTGTGGCCTTTCAGTACTTGAGGGGAGCTTATAAGCAGAAGGGAGACTTACCTTTTACATGGACAGAGAGTGGAAATGGCTTTACACTAAAAGAGGGGAGATTTAGGTTAGATGTTAGGAAGAAATTCTTTGCTTATAGGGTAGCGAGGCACAGGTTGCCCAGAGAAGTTGTGTATTCCCCATCCTTGGAGGTGTTCAAGTGTTCAGGTTGGATGGGGCCCTGAGCAGCCTGATCTGGTGGGTGGCAACCCTGTCCACAGCAGGGTGTAAGAACTGGATGGTCTGTAAGATCCCTTCCAACCTAAGCCATTCTATGACTCTATGATATCCCCAATCTAATATCTTCATTGCGAATCTAGGACAATTTTGCAGTTAGCTGGAGGTGAGAAGTAGTCTCAAAACTGTTAATGCAAGCAGAGCTGCCAACTGCCAATTATTTCACCAGAAAACAGCAGTGACAGAAAAGCACCTGCAGAGGAGAAAAAGAGAACAATGTGCTTAAAAAGCAACTAAAATGTGAAAGAGAATGAGCAGATAGAAGATATACGTGGATGAGAACAAGTGTTTTTGAAAAAGCATCATTTGAAGATGAGGGGAAACTGCTTTCTAAGAAAATAGAACTTACTAGTGAAGCTTAAAATCTGTGGTTATCTGTTTTTTATTTTTAATTAGTTGCGCAGCAAGAAAAAAGATAACAGCAGATTTAAAATGCAGATTTTGTCTCTGGTGTTGCCTTACACAGAAACATCAACATAGCCTGAAACTGCTTTTCAGATAAGAAATTCGTAAGTGTTGCAACGTATGCCAACTAAATAAATAAATAAATAGAGGGGAAAAGAGGAGTAATAATAGAAGGAAAAATAGAAAAACAAGAGGAACATAACGGCACAAGGGAGAGGAGGATTCATCTTTCTTCTTCTAAATTAATCCTGATCTCTAACATTCCCTTTTTATTCCACTTCTTCAGGACTTTGTTATTTGTCCATTTACCAGTCACAAAGCCAACACACCCTACACAATATCAATAAACCTTTTACTCTGGACTAATGCAGCCAGTCTGTCAGGCATCTATAATTTTTTTTGCTAGAATTTATCATCATATACAGCTAAGATACTTCACGTGATTCTCCAGTAATTGAGTTTCTAACTGAGAAAGTTCCTTGCAAGACACGCTCTCATTACAACACATACGTAAATGACACAAAAGAAAGTATTTTAAACACAGCATTCCTTCTTCTCCCTTTGCTCTAAATATCAATCCTAAGGCTGATTAACAGCAGCTAGATTCATTGCTTTGTGTTCTGAGAACACTCAGGAAAAATTGAAGACTTGAATGGTACTCACACAAGCAAAGATACCTTTGCAAGAGTTTCTATTTTCTCTGCCCTGGACTGTTTGCCAGAAGTACAATGATTACCTCATAAGTTGTTTTATAGCCACCAACTAAGCACAACAAAAACTAATTTTCAATATTTAGTTCCCAGTGTTAAGAAGATGTTACGCCATCTTCATAGTAAACACTGGGTAATCTCAAAGAAGTTAGTGTGCTCCAAAGGACAGATTTCTGGACAAGGATGCAAGAGAATACAACAATAACTTACCACAGGCAAGACACCTGTGTTACCTGCTTGTTGCAACCATCAGTTTACCTAGCTGTAAAACATGAACAGTGGTACTGATATTCTTTATAAAAATCATATTCTACGGAAAAATGGGGAAATCAAATTAAATGTTATTAACATTACAGCATCTGAAACTAAGTGCACAATGAATCTTAAAGGTTTGAGAAAATTCAAATTTTCTTAATATCAGTTATATAGAAAGACAATTAGTTTATAAATACCATAATAAAAATGAATTTTGTATTTAGATGAACTATAGAACTCTATCATTGCATAAGAACTAAAAATAAGTGATAGCTGATCTTTGCACTTTTACAGTCCAATAAAACGTAAAAATAAATTACATTCAAATAAGTAAGACATGAAGTGAAAATTATGGAAAGCACTATTTCTTTTTTAAATTAGTGTCAGTTTTGACAGTTAACCTGTAATTAATAATTATACCATATATTACTAATTACAGTTACTATCATTAGTATAACACTTATATTAACTGCTCAGACAACCCAAGAGAATACCTCCCTGTTCTCCCAGTAAATGACTATATTAAATCTGTTAGGTAAGCACTCTCAGGCTAACTGAAATTAGACATAGTAGTATACATAGTATTCTCAATAAATAAGATCTCTGTGTACCCAGTCCAGATTAAGTCTGTATTTTCATATGATCTGAAATGATCACAGAGCCATTAGAAGCTGTAGCAAGGTTCAGGAAGGCTGATTGGCTTAGCTTTGGTTCTTGGCAAAGCACTGGAACAAGTGCTTTGTTGTTATGTAACAAAACAAAGTTTTAGCAGCAGGCAACACAAGCCAATCTTAATTCATTTTCTGGATAAGGAAAGAGACTTAAAAGATAGGGACAAGACAGTGAATACTGCATCTTCTCTTTGGACTATTTTCAGTGCTGCTTCTTATAAACAAGTTTGGGAAATACTGAAGAAAAGTTAAGAAAATATTTGTGCCAATCTGGCTAATCCTCTGCATCAAGTGAAAGCCAATTCTATCAAAATGTATCAGCTGGGGTTGTCTGCATGCCTGTCCTGGGTGTGGTAAAACTTACACTGTCAGAAAAGTGATGGTATGGAAAATTTTAGGCAATATCCAGTTGTAAACATACTAGATAACCATGGTAAAATTCTGAATCATTGTGGATCAGGCACACCACTGAAAAAGCTAGTAGTCTGCCGACAGCAAGTATGAGCAGTGCAGGTACCTCATGGATGAAGAAGTTGTCTTAGTTAGACAGGAACATCTTAGGATACAGGTGGACCATTTAGTAAGAGTGCTGAGGAAACCAATGAACAAAGTATGGCTTATGTGGAAAGAGTAAAATATTTTTTTTTTAAAAAAAAAGGGGCGGGGAGGATTATTCCTAGAAAAGAAAATTAAACTGAAGCATCTGAAGCATAAATATAGTCTAAGTAAAATTCTACAAAAATAAAAATAAAAATAAAATAATAAAAAAAAAACCCTGATTTTCTATAATCATACTGGCTAGAGAAAAAGCCCAGGCTGCAAAAAGTAGTAATCAATATGTAAATACAATGGGCAAAATCTTCCTGACAGTAAGGATAGTGAAGCATTGAAAGTGATTGCCTGGGAAGCACAAACCCCGAAGAGCAGGGTTGACAAAAGCTGCTAAGAATATAGCTGCAGCTCGTGCTGCCTGGAGCAGCTGGGTGTGTGAGATAGCTTCAAAGATCCTTTGCTGTTTTACATTGCTATGAGGTGGAAAGAGCATACTGAAGCAAGGGAAGTGATCCTACTAAGTCTTCTCTCTCCTTCCCCCGTTCTCCAATCCCTCTCCCACTCATCCATCCTCTGCTTCATGTGCTTAATGATCCACGCATTCAGAAATACATGGCCATAAAATTGTCAAAATTATGCGGAAGAGGCAGAGGGAGGGGGAACCAGTTGCCATTGACTTCACATCATATTAAGAGATCTGAGAAGGGAAAGGTGAGGGGGTGTCTGATTCCTGCTCCCAACCTTTTGCAGAAGCTAGGAAATGCCAGCAGAAGGAGAAGCTTACCTTCAGAGCTGTGTTCTGGATCAAAGCCGCTCTGGGTGCTGGCTGTAGCTGTGAGTAGTGCTTGGAAGAAAATGTAGACTTGTATTCCATTCTTAGGCTAGTTAGACATTCAAAGGTAACGTCTCTAGTCCACTAAACATTGCCAAGTCCTTAGCATTGATCCAGCTATCACCCTCCCTTCTCAGCAGCTCTGTTGGTCAGGGAAAAAGGATTAAAGTAGCACATCTGTTGCACTTTCTGCAATCTGGAAGTAGTTTTTGAAAAGCTATTCGTTCGTTTCTCTTCATTGTCACACTATAATCTCACTGGGGGACAATGAGATAATTCAACAGGCCGAGTTACCATTACCCTCTACCCCTACTAATGTCACAATGTGACTACTGCTGTCAGAGCTGGGTTGTAAGAGAACTGAGAAACCTGAAACCTCTTCTTCCTCTTCGTCCTACACATGCGGGCCCGAAAACAAGTACGATAAAACTCTGTTGTTCATAATGGTTATTTGTCAAGCACTACTGAAAAGTAAATAATAATCATCTCTGAATAGAACTTGCTCATAGTAAACCAACAATAATCAGCCAGCAATGTCAGAAGGGAGCTGTGAAACAAATCAAGCTGAAACCCAGTTGCAGTTACAGCTACATAATTCCTGGATATAATCAGCAAAGTTACTACTGTAAGTATATATTTCCTGGATATGTCCTACAAAGTTATAGAAAGGCTTCAGCCTAAAGTGCTTTGAAAATGACAATGGAAGGTCAGATTACTGAGTTCAGTGACGCATGCATCTGAGATTAAAATATTCAAAGAGGTTCTTCGTAGTACAAAGATTGAGGATTTTGGTTTTTTTTTTTACCTTCTCTCATGCCAAACTCTTCTAACTTAAAGCTTACATACCAGCACATAGAAGAGGCCACTTCTGAGAAGTCTAGCTTTGCTTTGGTCTAGTTTTGTTCTCTCAAAATCATGTATTTGTTCTTGCGTAAGGAAGACACACTCCCACTTAGTGAGAATGGATGTTTCCTTCTCATATCTTTCTTGATGGAAAGATATCCTAGCAGAATTTGTGGTATTAATACTGGCACATAGCTGGGAAATAAGAAATCATTCTAACAGCCTATTCTTGGCTTCAGACTGCAAGCCAGGAATATTGTTTTCACAGAGACGTTGGTGGGTTTTTTTTTTCTTTGGTTTTTTTTTGAGAAATAGCATCCAATCAGCAGCTGCTGTCATTTTTGATATTCCTAAACAAGAAGATTTTTAGTACAAAATAGATAAAAACAGAAAAGCATACAGGAACTGAGAAACTCAATCTATTCTCATGAAATGTATTTTCTAGGCTAGTCTCGTGAAAAGTGAGAGAAAATCACATTTAGAAATCCTAATCATACTTTGCTGCAATACATTTCTGAACCATACAAAAATACGGTACTCATTGGGAGACGTGTGCCTTTACTTGGCCTAAGGCAGTTGCAATTGCTTCTCTTCAAACTCAAGAATCTTGATCACATATTTCTACCCCACTTATCATCTGTCATACAGCAGGGAAACATCACTTCAAAACTTCTATCCAGGCAGTAGTGGCAGTGTTTCTACTGACAAAATATTCTAGCAGTCACCATTCCTCCCAAAATAGGCTGAGCACATCTGTTTACAGCTTTCAACTCATCGCTTTCAAACTCATCAAAAATTTACCCATATATAAATGAAAAAAACAGGCTTTAGGTTGGGTGAGGTAACTGCCGAAGAAGCTTTCCATTGTATTCTGACTTGTTTGCAAATTATCTGTTATCTCTGGTCCTCAGGTTAGACTGCATGCTCTTCAGATAAGGCAAGAGAAGTCCACTTTCAGAAATACGTAACTTTTAAAAGACTTTCATAAATTTGAAAGGATTTTTTGCCTGCTCATGAAATGAGGAACTTCCTGAGCTCTCTACTCGATGACAGTGGGACTCAGTTCAGACCCCGCAGGTTGTTTTCTTGAAGGCACATTCATTTTACTTTGAAGGAGAACTAGTTTGGTGAATATAATGGGAAAACACTGTAAAACAACAGGAGATCTCAGCAAACAGATATTTCCCATTTCAAAAACGTACAGTCAGCTGTGACGTAGGGATGGCAGCAGTCAAGGGTTTTTAGGGGAAGTTTTAATTTTATTGCTCATTTCCTTTGGCAGTATGCTAAAATAGTTCTACTTGCTGTAGAAAGATGCTTGCAGGTGATGAAGCTATCTAGTCCTGGTGCTTTTCTTTACACATCTCTCCTCCTAGTTAAGTTTCTCTGTAATCTCTGTAATCCGTTTACTGTATTACTGCAGCCTAGGGTATGAAGAAAGGTCATGCTAAGCATTCACCAAATCTGCTGCAAGTAAGCAAATTCTTTCCCACTAATACTCTATCTGCAATAAGAAAATAAATAGTTTCCTTACTATTTGCTAAGCAGGAAATAAAAAAGAAAGAACAGTGGATATATGCAAGTACAGAAAAAGCATTGAGTGAATTAGTAAAAACGAAAGTATATTATCTGAGGTGCAACTGAAACAATTGTAACAGTAAATTGACAAACACTGCACCACTATTACCTCTGGAAGGAGTCCAGTCATTTATCATTCAATTTTTCCATACACACAAGAATCTCAATTGGAAAGAGACATTAACAATAATCTAGACGTAACTACAACTGCAAACTAAAAGGAGATTTTGTTTAAGTCACCTGAGCTGCATTACTCTTCTGCAGTGAAGGTCAAATCCTGCATTGATTTTCACATTTGGAAGTTTTGGTAGTTTGAAACTATAATTCTGAATAGAAATTCAATGCTATCAATACCACAGAAGAATAACAAATAATAAAAAGATTGCAATCAAATTTGATTGTCATGGGTTGAGTAATTTAATGGGCTTAATATTAAATTAGCAAAAAGTGTGACTTCTCTTCAGAAAACACAGCAGTACTGTAAGGAAATCTCCGAACACATTGTGACAACTGACATCAGCGTGTTATCCTGACAGCACCACAACATAACATTAATGAATGTGCTTTTCCTTTATCTAGATGCATCCTAAAAGCAATGGTTGGACATTCAAACGTAGGCTGTGCAGTACAGAGACACCTAATTACATTTTGCAGTCATATTTTCAGTGTTTTACCTGAGACAACAACAGTCCCACTGGCTTTAACAGGATCTATATGGCTAAAATCTTCTAGCTGTCACTTTGAAAAATGAAGTAAAATTTTTTCTATATAAGTATTTTAGAAATACCTACAAAAACACAGCAGGGATACATCTTTGGTATCTGCATTAGGACCATCAGATTATCTTTGAGTAGTTAATTTCATCTTTTGGCAGTAGCTCAATTCTGGTTTTTGGGAGTGCTTTTTTGTTGCTTTTTGAAGGGGGTTGTATTTTATTGGTGGGGGGATGGAGGAACCAAGTACTGCTTAATATAGACACTTTCTTATGAAAGACTTGACCTACTATTCACAAATTTGTCTATCATTTTCCAATGGTGAGTTATAGTATTCCTGACACAGCTATAGAAACAGCTTTCAGAGAATGCAAGTATTTTTAATACAGCTTGTGCAAATAAGGAGAAGCAGCAGCAAAATGTGGAGAAAGAGCCTGCAGTAAGCCAAAAACCACCCAGCTCAAGCCACTGAAGAATCATCACAGCCAGAACTGTTGAACAGCAGACCCACATGGCATTTCTGACCATAAAATGGGCAGATAATAGCTCTGCTTATGTTGAAATACCATTTATCCCTAGAGCTGGTTCTGTCAGCCCTGTGATGGTGGACATTTTGGATAAACAGTCTCTTTCCACTCAGTGGAAAAATAAACCTCCAAGAACTAACCACAGGAACACCCCTTACTGGCTGAAACTCTTTGCTCTGCATTGTTCCCTAGCTCCATATAGATTTCTACTTTATACTATGCATTAAAGAAATTCCAGTAGCTGTGCAGAACAAGGAAGGCTCATCACTATGGGAAGGAAATACAGCAGGTGGCAGATGGCTGTCAGTTTGAAGGGCTTCTTCAGAAGGTAACGTGGGGTGGGGTTTTGTTTCTTGCGTTTGGCTTTTAAAAGAATAAGAAAAACATCAGCCAAGTACTCCTCCCTTTATTTTTAAATCCAAAGCTGAAAGAGAACTAGCCAAGTGGAATAGTATAACACATTTCTCCTCTTAATTTACTAAGCTTTTACATACGATAATAATCGAAAAGACAATGCATCCTACCATAGACTGCAGAGACACTGATCATTACCGTGTTTCACACCACTGATTACCTTCACTTCATTTATCTGCAGGTGCCATTAAAAGTTAGTGACTTGAGTGTTGTTGCCTTAATGAAGGTTCCCTCTATGAATCTGGGCTAATGTGAGGTGAGGCACTGCCAGCAGTCAGCATTCAAGGTACTAAGGGTGTTCTAAGGGTGAAATTGTTCATAAATACCACTGGAGATCTGCAATACTAATTCCATTAGAAACATCCATTGTGTAAAGGAATACTTTAGAAAATAAGGTTGCAGCAAAATTTTCTCAGTGCAATATATTATGGCTCAGTGTTGACAGCAACAGAACTGAGTCTGTTCCTGCCACTGCCTGCCTAAGAGCCACTGGTGTACCACCTCATCTTCTTGTGCTTTAGTTTCCTTAACTATGAAATGAAAACCCCAAAATTTGTTTCTTTATGGTGTAACAGGTCAGGAAGTGCTGGATAGTGCTGCTGACACATAAAATCAACAAAGAAAATCTTTAAAACCCACAAAGTTCCTAGAAGTCAATGTTTTTTTCCTACTAACTTCAATTGGCTTTAGAACAGATTATAAATTATCCTGGAGTTCAGCATAAGTAGCAGATATACAGCTGAGAAGACACTCAGGAACACATGCCAAAAGGTTTTTGGAAACACAGAAACTTCAGAGGTAGTGTGTACAGTAAGAAAAACACGTCACTGAAGGAATACAGATCTTCAGCTGCAATATAATTTAGAACCTATCTTCATTTCACACACACACACACACGCAAAAGGCATATTGTTTCCATCAGAGGAAATAAACATTCAATATTTGCCTTATGTTTCCTTCAAAATATTTGCATTACGAAGTTTTCAGAGTTTTACACTGGGAATCATAAATTATAGCACCTGTTTTTTTTCCCCACAGATGAACAAACACAGTAGGGATTTAAGTTGCAGTGAAGCTCTAAGAGAAAAGGAAGTAGTTCTGTTCAGCACTTCAGACTGCAACAAAGCTTTGCTTTTCCTTGGTGAAGGCTGACTGGTGAGATGCAGTGCAGGGTACAAAATGTTCCCTCCATCTATTTTTTTTTTTCTTTTTTGCTTGGCCTCTTTGTTTCCCCTATCATTACTTTTCTGACTTTCCTTGAGACAAACTATGATTATGAGCAACTCATTTTGTTCATGTTAAACCTGTATCCCCTTGGTTCTAACAGAGAGATAATTAGGGCATAATAACTCTCAAAGCATCATCTGTATACCTTCAAAATTTTACTACCTGCTCAGGCTCCATTCTGTCATTTCTTTTCATGCTAAAGAACACTAGTCTCTTCTTCCAGAAAACCTGTTCTGTATTTGTACATCACTCTTATCTTTCTCTAAGACGCATCATTCCTTCCTCCACTGTGTTCATTCTTTGATAGCATTAAAAATCTGAATAAAATACTATAAAATGCATCCTATAGTAACAAAATGTGTGTGTTTATTTTTTTTCTGTAGCAATTAACTACATACTGTTAACACTGTAATGATTCCATTGGCTCTTTTGACAACTTCTGAGCAATGACAGCTGATGCTTTCAGAAAACCTTCCATAAGAGGTGAGTGAAGTGTGGCACCAAAGGGAATGCTTCCTGCCTCGCAGGTTTTGGAGAGAATACTCAGCACATCTCAGCTACATACACAAGCAAGATCTATGCACACACCATTGCTTTTCAAAGCAAACACATACTTAAGCAGGAAAGCAGAGAAACTGTGCTGCAGTAAGTCCCTCAGTCTGCACACTTGAAGAACCATAGCTCTAGGCACGCTATGCCACACAGTTATCCCATAAGTAACATGAAGGCAAGTCTCCCCCATCCTTGGGCGTGAATAGGTAATTTAGAGCCATGGTGTTACATACACATAACTACACACTGAGGGTTATTTTTTCTCCAGAATATACTTACTTGCACTTGGTGATACAAATTTCGTCCTTTATTTTATCACTCACTCACTGTATTACGATCTGTCAGATAAAGATCTGGCCCCAAACACATTTTTGTCCTAATGCACAACACTATTTGAGGTGTAACTTCCATGATTTTGGTCACAAATTTTAACACAAAACTGTGAAGGAAAACCATGACAACGATCCAGCAAATACATCTGCAGAATTGAAAGCAATGAACTCTGGACACAAATATATGCTTATGCTGACATAATTTTACAATCTGGTATTGAAAACTGTCTTTGATAAACACTGTATATTGTTTCTTTAACGTTAGATATTCATTGGATACATTTACCTATTTTCACCTCGGTACTATCAGATAGTTTTGTCTGAGAGCATCGACATTAGGCAAAATTAAAATAAACATCAGCTAGGGAACATGAAGAAATTAGCCAAGAGAAATGAGAGTTAGAGAACCTTCTCCCAAGAGACTCCCAGGTTTTCATCATGTTGGATGACTTACAATACGCAAGTCATGGTTTCTAATCTAGTCAAGACTGCATTAAGCTCTGTGTTAAGTATATCTTCCAGAAATATCCAATGTTGATCTAAACATTTCAAGTGACAACCCACCAGCTGTAGGTACATTGGCCCCCTGATTAATTGCTCTCACTTCTAGAATCTTACATCTACTCTTCTTCTTATTTATCTCGCTTCAGCTTCTGGCCACAGGTATGCCTTGTTATACCACATTAAATAACAAGTTAGGGGGAAAAGACAATCCACAAACAGATTTCAAGGATGTTGGCAGGATAAGCAAGTGAATATAGAGATTATTTACTTCATTTACAGCTCTTACTATAAGGCTTTCCTCCAAATTATCATCCCCTGAAAAAAAAACCTCTGCCCACACTCGGCTACATCCACACAGGTTTCCTGTCTCAACCCCAAAAGCAACTGACAGATCTTCTACATCTATTTTACTGCTGTGCTTCTGCTTATGTCCAATATACTGCTTCCCAGCTCTTAAATAGAGAATTGCAAGGAAGAGAAAAGTAGTTTAATTCTTTAATAAAACCAAACACAGTGATCTAATACGAATTACTCTGACCAGACCTGGTCCTGTGAGTCAGCTGCTGTGTGCTGTTTTCTTTCACTTGTTTCCCCGAGAAATCTTTACTCCAGGAACAGCAAATGCTGTGTTCCACGTGATGCACAGTTCACAAATACGTGCCCATCTGTGTCCCCACTCCTGTGCCCTGACGATCTCCCATGACAAACCTGTCTTTACATGCAGCCTGATCAATAATGTCGGTTACAGTTAGAGAGATATCGAAATCTTGAGGCAAAAACAACCACAGATCTGTTAGCTTGTCAAAATAAAGCGTTACAGTGACAGTATAACATAGCCTATGCCCACCTACAAATATGTCTTTTGCTATCTTTAGTGCTTCAGAGATTCATGAATTACTGGGATCTTGCTTGCATTACCGAGCTTGATTTGTTTTCTGCCTGCCAACTTCAGGATGGCAGATCCTGTCTACAAACCGAGTGCTTCAGATCTGCACTAGCAAGAGAAGTGACAAAGCACTAGCTATTTTCATGCAAGGAGGAGACTGAAGGAGACTCCCCAGTAGCAAATCAAAGTATAAGTCAGGAAAGGAGGCTGCAGGAGCTGGTGATTCTCTTCTTCCTTTTGTAATAAATAATACGACCTGCCTAATCCCATATTTGCTCTCTTCAGAAAACAGGGAGCGGTAAAGTTGTCCAAGAACACAACAGAGCTTTAGATGTAGATTTCTGTCAGTTTCAGTTGCTAGAAGAAATGTGTATCTAGAAGAAATTTGGTACATGATGCACAGCTTAGAGCTACATGACATAATGCAATATTTCAGGCTGCCCATAGAAGAGAGAATTCAGGTGTCAGGATCTATGTTTATGCAGTGGCTCAGTCAGATTAACTACACTGAACAGCAACGGAGCAGTGCAAAATAAAAAAAAAAAAATTTTTTTTTTAAAAAAGCCATACCAGCACTCCAAAGTTAACTCAGCTTGACACAGCATTGTTTTGTAGCTTAGCAACACACCCATAGAGCGCAGAGTACAAAATAAATAAATAATTAAAACACGGAAAATGAAGCATAATGCTGAAATACTAAAATACCAAAAGAAAATTCCTTGGAGTCAGACCAAGGACCAGAGAAGTAATTCTGCATGCACTGAACAGCACTGACCTCATAAATAAGCACCTCAGTACATTTTCTATGAGGAATGAATCACAATACAGCATTCTACTGCAGTAACCAAGCGTACATTGTTTTTTAAGATCATTAGGAAATATTTGAGGTTCTAACAATCTCCATGGCAGCTTCTGAAGAGGCTTCATATTAACATGACCTGACTACTGAGATCCTTACCACTTCGAATTCTTCATGGACTAGTAGAATTGGCAAGGGCCAGAGTTCTGTCCTACCTTCATCCTCCAATTATTATTACATCTGAATCTGATCTCTCACTCCTCTGACACAAATGGAACAGTACCTATCACTCTCCAGATAACCACAAGAACGTATTTAGTATGTGCTTACCTACATTCAGTGTGTGTGTATGTATATGTGTTTGTACCCAATAGATACAGATATGTGTATTTGAAGCATGTTATTAAGATCTCTCATAGGCATTCAAAAGACAGAGACTGACAGCAGGGATACTGAGGGATTGCAGATTTTTATACCTTGGTGAAATTTCGGATTTTGGTGAGTATATCAAAGGAACATCTTATGCTAGGCTTTCGTCCACATGGGACAGAAATCTTCAAAAATATCCACTGAGTAATTAACTTAGGGAAAATGATAAAAGCACACAATAATTCTCAGAATTGCCTGAACAGTTTTGACTGAGGTATTCCAAAAAGATTACTCATGAGGCAAATACTGTAAGTAGAAAGCAAGAGTATAAGCAGTTAACATTCAGTAAAAGCCGTGCACAGCTGAAGACAAAAGCCTATAATGGGAAGTGTCAGGCACCTTAATAGGCAGCAATATAAGCACCACCTGTAATAAATTAAGGAGGGATGGAAAAAAGAGAGTATAAAATTAACCATGGCTTAGAAACGTCAAACAACTATCTCACTTTGCTGATAATAAGATTTTTCTTACTAACTCGTACAGAATTTTTACATGACATATTGAGAAGTATATATCGTTGTGATGCTGGTCTATCTCAGAGGTATCGTAAGTAGAGAACCATGTAATGTGGCTGTTACTATGGAAACAACTGCTTTTCTAAGGAAAATAAGAAGGTGTAAGTCAAGTAAAATCCCAAATAATTTCTCATGACATAGGCTGGACATGTTAAACTGCACCCTTAACTTATTGCATCCCATTTCTGTCAATTCTTTCTTAGCCCTACATGTGTTTCACGTAAGAACCAGCAATACTAATTTTTCCCACATTAATTGAAGCAATATATCCTGGGTATGGTAGCACAAATTTCTTCACCTCAGCAACAAGTGCAGAGCACACTAAGATGGGATCTGAGGATATCTCCGCTATAAGGCATACCTTCCTAACACAGGAATCTATTTCATCAGCTAAGAACTTGTATGGTGATACACAGGTTCTTGAGGGCATCATCTCACAACTTCCATGCTGAGCAAAGAAAGAATGGCTAGAATAATGTCAATATGCCAAGTACAAGGCAGTTTGTTTGTTTCCTATGCATAAAAAACAATCCTGTGCAGACAGATAACTCACAACCATGTACAAGAACATTCAGGAAAAAATAAAAAAGAGAGAGAGAGAAGAGAGATCTAGAGAAAGAATTGCTAAGATTTGCTGTTGCAAATACCTCACTTTCTAATGTTAAGGGATGTTACCTACTAAATGACCCTTCAGCTCTTCCTTTGCACGTCTAAGTCTCCAATATCCACAAAGACTCTCTAAAGAATCCCCAATAATTAACCGCGAGCAAAAGCTATAACGTATAACTTCTGTCTCAGAACTATTCCCTAAGCCTGGGCTGCAGACTACCAAATTATTCTTCCCTTGAACAGGGGAAGGTGAGTTCTCAATGCTCAGCTTAGTGTTCAGCTGAACAGCAGGCTCAAGGGAGCTTGCCATCACACTCCCTGAAAAGAATTTTGGGTTTAAGAATCCTAATAATCTTCCTCTATCTCACTATCACTTAGCACATAAAGCCTTTGCACCACAAGAGATGAAGATTTGGCGTGAGATGGCATATTGCTTCACAAAGCAAAGCAAAATAAATTAAAAAAAAAAAAAAGCACTTTTTCTGTAGCCCCAACATGAAAGTAATTAAAAGCAGCAGAGAGGGGTCTGATTGTACCACTTTCTGGTAGGACTGTAAACTACAGGCAATTACTCTGTATGAATGTGACAGGAGAAATTTAAATCTGAGCTCTACCCACAGCCAGTAAATCTTACATTAGCCTTTTACCTAATAAGAATGACACCTCATACAATGCCTCTGTGACCCAGAAAGGAAAAAGATTAAAGAATTAGAGGGAATTTCAAACCAAATGCTGCCTCTCTCTATGAAAACCAAAGAGCTTTGCCTTCTTTTCTGAGTACTTTTCCTCAGTGTAAAGGTTATGTTCAACCTGCTGGGAAACACAAACTCTACCACGTGGCTTTGGGGATCAATTGCAGTGTCAAGAGCCTGTTACTGCTTCACACCTGTGAAGCTGCTTGCAGTGCATCAACATGTTAAGGGGAAAAAAAAAAAAAAAAACAGCAAAGAAGATGGTTGAGTAAATTTGAACAATATGTATGCCGAAAGAAATTGTCATCTGCAAGAAAACTTCCACATAAACAGAAAAAAGGGCTTCAGTAAATCATCACATAAGCTATTCACCATGAATTATTCACTGAGTTTTACTACTAAGGCTGCCATGTGCTTCAAGTCATGCAAATCTGGATAGGGAGATGTAAACCTGGGAATCAGGGTTGTTGAGGTCTTGCCTGCTTTTATATTTTCTAAGAGAGGAAATGAAGTTAGAATAATTATATTTTTCTATTTTTATCTTGCCTATTAATCTCTTGGCTGGATTTCTGAGGGATGCACTATCTCTGCTTTGCCCTTTCAACGGCCCATTTCCTCGGGAAGTCACTAAGGGGAATTTTCCCTTTCAGCTGTACTTTCCCCCTTTGTGAATAGAGTCTGTAACGATCAGAGGAGCCTAGAAGCGAGTTAAGTGCCTGTGGATCTGAAGACTTGTTTTCAGGACTGTCCCTATATTCATGAAAGAAAGCAATCCAAAGAGAAAGAGCTTCAAGAGAAGTTTGATGATAATATAATAAGGAAGAGAGAAAAGAAGTAAGAAAAATAGTGAGAGCCACCTAAGAAACAGAACGAAATAGTGATTAAGATGCAAATAGCTTCAACATAAAATCTTTGTCCTTGAGTAATCATTTAAAAAAGAAAGGAGCAGGAGTTCCAGAATACATCAAGATCATATAGGAAATGTAAAAACATATTACTCCAAGATGAAACACATCTCCTAAATCCACAGACAGCCCCAAAGCAGTATTTCTGAGGAAAAACGGGTCTTTCCTTTGTCTCTACAGGTTTCCTTCCTGCAGGAGGCTGCAGAAGACACCCTATTTCCGTGCATGGAGCTGCAGGTAAATACAGCATCTGTGACTGACAGCAGCACAGATCTTACTCCGTCTACCAAAACGTCCTCTCCATTTGCTGGAGCTCTGCAAAGAAAGCTCAGTGAAAGACATTGTCATAGTTTCTGGAAGTGAGATGGGTGTACTGATTTGGCTTGGTATGTGTGCTAGCACCTGCCGCCCAGTGAGAATGGAGGAACCCCAGGTGGGAGTGGGGTTGGCAACCTGGTTTACTGAATCTATGTATACAGACATATCAATTCCTTGTTCAGGAGAAAACAAACTGATCACTAAAATATTCTAAATAATTTCTAGTTCCCAGGACAGAAGCTTTTGGGAAAAGGTGTGTGCAAGGTAATTTGTCAATATCCTTTGACTCGCAAGAACATCAAGTCTGAACTGGAAGAGTGATGATTGGTCATGAGAAGCCATTATCATGCCTCACTCACATAATATGGACTAGACATCCCATTTATTTTAAGAAATTGATAAGGTGTCAGCTTCTGAAACAGAAAGAGCCAAGTTACAGATGGCAAAGTGGGTTCGTGTCTAAAAGCAAAGCAAAATATTCAGTGATAATATGATATCTGTTCCAGGGGTATGATCATAAGCTTGGTAGCCGAAAGTAATTGTGCAGCTACTTTTCAGCTGCTGTTGTCAGTTACTTACAAAGGAAAAAAGTGTTTAAATACATTCTCCTTCCTGCACACGTGCTGCCTGCTGCTGCCCCTGCAGTGTATTCCTTCTGCATGGAGGAATCATCCAGGAAACAATCAAGTACTTGATCTGCACACTCAGGATGAAAGCAAGTAAAACATTTTGGTACAGCACATCAAGGAAGTTACTGCAAGTTTGTCCAATTTGGTATATTTTTCCATACTGTGTTTTGTTTTGTAACACTGCAAGTTACATAATATTAAGCTAATAAATATATATGCAGAACTTTATTACTTATTATTACAAGATTAACAGTCATGGTTAATACCTACATTTAATATATATCAATGAGACTGCAAAATGCAAAGTTGAATTGCTTTAAATATATTGGTTCTACTTGTGAATCTACAAAAAGAGCCTTGCCAGAAAAGTATTCAAACCAAGATCAGGACTCATTTTGGTTCCTGGAAAACACATTGAGCTGTGACAGTTTAAAATGATAAGTGTCTAGGGAATTATCTGCTAGTACTGACGGAAAGAAGTGAGAAAGAAATCTGGCATCATACGATACACCAACTTGAAACTAGGCGTAAATATGGACATCTTCTTTGAAACACACATGCTAATTAACAAATATATGTGCTAATATGTTAACATACTACTAAATTCTGTGTACTGTACTTACAATAAAAGAAGAAAGAACTAGAATTATTAATTGAGCGTGCACCAGCCAGATTAGTCTTGTTTATTTCTCCACCTGTTCTACTGACAGTGTTTTTCAGATTCATGGTTTGCAGTTTTTGCTCTTTTTTTTTAATATAAACATTTTCCAGTGATGCCAAAACTTCAGATGTACGTAGTTTGCTCTGAAAGTAATGCCTCCTACTGATTCCATGGAAATTACAAAAGATAAAAGAGTACAATAACACTACTCAATAAAACAAATTCTCAGGAACAAATCACTATTTTTCAACATAGACACCAGCACCATTAGCTATGCATTTTCACTAGCACTGAACAAGAGTCTGCATGCCGCGCTTGTAAATGTCTGCACCAGTGGAGCTAACCACTGTCACCACTGCTGAAAAGCACCACCCACCCCTCACTGTGCTCACATCCACTGTTTGGTCCCCGTAAACATTCAGCAAGAGTCAATGAATGTCAAGAGGTGCAATTTTTTCTGCATGGAGGAATTCAGTTCCACCCCTTTGCTTTATCCACACTTCCATGTCAGACGCCATTGCGTCAGAGTGCCCCTCTGCTGCCACCTGTCACATGGCAACAGCATGGAATGAGATATTGGTGGGAAGGTTCAACCTCTGCTGCCATCCCACCAACATCTGCCTCTGAAGTTGTAGGTCAATGTAATAAAATAAGAGGCATTACTTTCGGATCATCCCTGTAGCAGTGAAAGTACCATTGTGTCATTTTGTCCTGAAGTATCTGCTGATGATGGAAGTAGGCAGAGAGGGAGGAAGGAGACAGCATAGCAAGAAGTCACCCAGTAAGGACTGATTTAACACACTCACAAAACTGAAAACAGCAACAGTGAACAGATGTAAGCAAATGATACCAAATTTGCTTTCAGTTTGCTTCAACTACTTTTCTAAAACCTTCTTCTTGTTGAGTAGTCTAAGCCCTGAAGCACGGTGCTTTGCACCACCTTCCCACAAGCTGTGGAATAATCCTTTTTAACAGGGAAAACCATCTGTGTTTTTCAGATAGGCACACACATACACTTACAAAGATACTGTGGGGGTACAGAGGAACACAGAAGTTCTGATTAGAGAAAGGTAATACAAATACATTAGCAAGTTATGTTTTTAATTTACAATTTAGACATTTTTATTATACAATTTTCCTAGAAAACAGACACCACAGTTCTTACATTTTTTCAAAGAATATCAACATTGTAAGGACTAGAAAATATTTTTCATATCAGGCTTATAAAGACAATTCTGGCATTCCTTGACTGACTACGGAAGACTCTGTTCAACACTGTCTGATAGGATATTTAGAACTGGCTCAGGCAGCCAAATGCCACACAGAATGAAGGTGATGAACTGCAGCTCTGATGGGATCATTTTTAAGCCCTGTGGCTCTTAGTGCTAGAGCTCAGCAAACTTTCAGGACTTCTTTCATCAAAGGTATCCCAAATCATAGGAGATCTTGCTGTTCTTAACAGTTTCAAGTGACTTCATACGTGAAAATTACTAATCTAGAAGAAAGATTCTGTTTGGATTATCAATATTCAAACGAGTATTTTCCACCTCTGCCTTATGTTACTTATAGAATTTAGAGTGAAAACGTGAAAGAAGAACCTAAAATAGTATATGTACGCACAGAGCACGAGGCTGACAGCTGCTTGAGGGTGGTGGTGTGTGAAGGAACATGGTTCTCCTGTATATCACATGAAGACCTGTAGTAATGTCCCTTTCACTTTTCCTGACAGCCACTATAAGCAAACCACGTCCTCCTTCAAGCACCACAGTCCACCAGCACAGAATCACCACGCTGCTCTTAGAAACAATTGCTGCCCACCAGATGGCGGGGACGCAGCATCTCCTGCATCCACCCCATGGGGCCCAAGTCTGCTGCTCAGCACTGCCCAGAGGATGCAGTGCCCATGGCAGTGGATGCTGTCACCGCTGTGGCAATCAGAATTTTGGCCACAGTGTTCATTGTCCATCAATAATATCACCAAGTGGCAGGCAGCTAACAACAACAAAAGGAATCACTGTTACTGGTTGCTTTTCGTAAGGATTATATTTTGTGTGTATATAGAAACATTTCTATGCGTATATTAACAAATGTATACATCCACAGAACTCAAAAACAAATGCTAGGGAGAAGTTAGCAAGCTGCCACTCGCTCTCAAACTTCCTGCCATGCTGCCATGTCTGGTGTGTGGGGTTTTGGAAGGTTTGGCAGTGAAAGTGCTGATGATCCATCTGCTCACAGCAATATCGACAATGCACCAGGTTTCTAACTGTATTCTTTAGCTATGCTGCAGTGTTTATTGTTCAAATAGACTGTTTTCCTACTCCTTAATGCTGATTTGTAAGCTCTGTCTCATTTTAGCACTGTTTTTCTGAAAATGAAAGGAAATACAACAAATGACTCTCACAGCACAGCCTGTACTGTAGTCTGGGGGCGGGCGGGGGAACACTTTGTTGCTGGCTACAACCAACTTGCTGAGCAAGAGAAGGAACTATGTCTAGATTTGAATATGTGAATAATCCAGTCAGCAATACAAACACGTATCTCCCCACCATGTATTAATTTCCACTTGCTACGCTCTCCCGCGTGCCGCTTTGCATCTCTATAACTCTTCAGTTATTTTCGCTGAATCAGTCACACAGTGTACACCCTGGCTGTCACACGGATCTACATCAAGTTCACCAGAATACTCTCACGCCTACAGTTTAACTAGACTGTTTCTATGGTTATGGCAGATATATTATTGCTTTTGCTTAATTATATACCTTGCTCTTGAATACTCTTTGTGATCCCATCCCTAGATTAGACACTTTGCAACAGGGTCTGCTGACGTTAACATGAGGAACTAAACCAGTCATTTTCTTCCGAGCTGAGGAACATTGGAGGCTTAAAAGAAAAAGTACAACAAATGTCAATGGCCACAGATGTCTAACAAACACTCATTTAAAGAGCAACAGAATAATATCTGCCCTAAACTATCCTGTACAAAGTATTTTAGGAGATAGAAGTGTTTTGACGAGTGTGGTTCTGTATTTAAGCCAGTTAATTACCATCTGAATCGTTCCACTGATTTTACTGCATTTCACAGCACACTACAATAATCACACCTAGCAGAGCAGTAGCCTTCTTCTCTGACACCTTGCTTTTCACAGAAACTGTACTTGTTTATGCAAAAAATATGTTTGGTTTTACAATTTTTTGGGCTGTGGGCAGGGTGAGGATGAAAGCAGCTTTTTTCTGATGTCCCAGAGGTATATATTACTCCAAATCTAACTAACCTCATTATCTCACTGTTGGCTCTGGCATGAATGGTGTGGGTTATGTCAAGTAATCACCCAAACTCTTACATGAGTACAATGGGCAAGCTCTTAAGATTTCTCAGTATGTTCGTGCCAGCACACAACATCAGCATCAGATTCATTCTACATGTCATTTCAACACAATTACTTTGCACCAGGAGTTATCACTGCAGCATCCATTCCTACACCAAGACACGTAATCTAGAACAGTATTGGAAAGAACAGGACCATCAGTGATGTGTATCCCATTCAGTGTATTGTGCAACATGGATGCTGCAGAGATCCAAGATTTTCCATCTCCTCATGCATCTTCAGTGGTATGACTTTGGGTTGTACACACACATCAAGAACCCAGATGGACCTTATCTC
Organism: Penelope pileata; assembly: GCA_013396635.1. Lineage (NCBI taxonomy): Eukaryota > Metazoa > Chordata > Aves > Galliformes > Cracidae > Penelope > Penelope pileata. The sequence continues at coordinate 245,144 of WBMW01005513.1, read as the reverse complement.
ACGCCTGCTTGGAGTCTGGCACAGCTCCACAGACTGCCCTGACAATTTGTGTTGCCTGTTGAGGCATATGCAGCAGGGGAAGGTGTCGTGCACATGTGATCATGAAACGGATAGGATATATTTGCAATATACACAGCATTCACTGAGAGCAGTCCTACATGAACAGAGAGAACTTCGCTAGAAATGGAAGGTTTTAATGCACAGAAGAGGGGCTAGAACAAGGGTGTGAGGGGAAGAAAAGGAAAAAATAAAAATAAAAAATGAGAGAGATCAGTACCCACATGACGGGAGATTTGAGAGAAACATGCTTTAGATAAGAGACCCAAAGTACTGCAAATGGTTCCTGCAGGACAAATAGAGCATTACACCTACTGGAATGACAGTGAGAAGCATTGAATAAGTATCTGTACATCAGTAAAACCAAAGCATAAAGGACATATGGCTTACATGTTAAAATAATGATAAATAGCATCTTAAATTTCCATTTTGTCCCAAACCACATCAAAGAAAGATGTAGCAGGAAAGCTGCAGGCTGAAGCACAGGAACTGTTTAGCAATCCACACAATAGGCGAAGGGAAGAAAGAGGGGAACTATATCACATTCAATTTAAAGGGTAAGAAGGATTTAGAAAGACAGAATGTAATTATTTAAACTGGAATCTAGCCAGGCTACTAGAGATATCAACCTTGATGTAAAGGCCTTTAAGAGGTAAAATATCAGGTACGAAATAAGACTGGGAACATTACATATCGAAGATCCAAGAGCACAAAAAGAAAGTGCACTGCAGAGGAAGAAAGCAAAGCTACACAAGAGGTTAAGCTAAATAATAAGAAATTTTCAAGTGAATTAAGTACATGAGGTCAGTGAAGGAGACAGTATGACAGTCCTCTAAGAGGTAGGAACTATAATTTATTCACAAGAGGGAGAGAGAAGCAGTAATTCAAAGTGTGCTGGAGCCAAGAATCCAAGTGTAAAGTTCAAAAATGACACATTCTGTCAAAAGTTTGAAAGAAACATGCTACACCAGGTCAAAACATAAAAACATGGGAAATGACTTGGAAAAATCCATCAATTCTTAATTGTTTTTAATCAAAGCCTTTGCCATTACAGGCAGATGTGAAGCCACTGGTGATGAGGACGTGAATAAAGTTGTAAGTACCTAACTATGGAAAAAGAGAAAAGTCCAAAATAAGCAAAGCACAAATTAAGAATTACAATGGAAGACAGAGGCCAACAGGAAGTGTTTTTTTCAGTAAAAATAACGAACTAGACTGAAAAATGGAAAAAAAAAATGCAAAAGAAGGAAGCACAAAGTACCAAATCTCCCTTCTTAAGGACATGAGGCTAAATGAAGTTTTCCACCACATACTACTGTGGTATATTAATAGCAGAGAGGTGCATGCAATAGCATAATGTTTAAAATAATAATGATCAGTGAAAGAAGTGGAAACAACCTGAAATTTCAGTCACAGTATCTTTCTGATATGCACAAATTTAGCACATTGACAAGCCCAGATTTTGTGCAGAAAAAGATCTGGAGATCCACGCTGTATTACAACAAAAAGAAGAAAAAGAAAAAGGAAAAGGAAAAAAAAAAAAAGAGGGAGAGGGGTGGGCATAGGAAGCTTCAGACAATCTGGCTAAGAAAAAAGTTCATTGATGGGGGGAGAGGCCCAGAGGAGAAACTGTGACTATATCAGTAAAGGAGCTGTTCCAATCACCAAAAAAAAAAGAAAAAATCACTTTCTCACTTTTCTTATTTCTTCTGTTTTTCAGAAATAAGGAGTATAAAGAAAATATACATTTGTTCCTACAAATAGGAAGCAACTCTGGAAGGGGCTCCTTTTGAAAAATTAATTGCCATAATGATTCTATTAACACTTCACTGAAGAACCTTTTTGCTTTTCTTCTCAGAAAATCTCAAATGTCTTTCAAGCAATAGAAATCAGATTTAAAAAAAAATAAGAATAATCTAATTTTCCACATGGCTGTATATTCACATCTCAAAAAAAGTACCATTATGGAAAACCTTAAAATATACATGCAGAGTGACCCACCCATAGCAGAACCCATCATCTTCCTGATGGGAATCCAACTGATTTTGCATAGGATATAATAAATAAGGACTTAGAAATAAAGGTGGTGCATCATTCAATTAGTTTTAGCTCTGCACTGCAGCAGCTCAGGGAAATTCTAATCAATACAGTGAACATTCAGCTTGCTAAACATAAAGCACATTTCATACAAAGCTGAACATTTTTCTCCTTGTCACACAGAATTATCTTAATTATTGTTTCAAGGAACAGCTTTACATAGAATCATCTAGTAGTCCAAAATGCTGCTCAGAAACTCATCACTGGAATAATTTATGATTTTTTCTTCCTAACATCTTGGGCTTGTTTGATATGCTTGCCATTTCTCGCTGACAGGGAGGTCGATTAAATCACATTTATATTGTAAACGTATGCATTGCTTTTACCCTAGGCGGTGGATGAAGAGATACGGAGCCCCATGGGAAAAGCAAGCCAATCCACTTTCATATTGCAAATTTCTGCTGTTCGGAAGAAATGAATGGTTGCCAGGGAGAGCTGGGAATTACTCGAGGATGCAAAATGTTATTTTAGAATTCTTTTGAGAGAAGTTTTCTCTCCCCCACCTCACCATTTTCACATCTTCTACTAATGCAGCTCACATCAGTTTCTATGAAAACACTGGAGGAATGCACTTCACCAGGATTCTTTAGAGGATCTGTATAAATCAGGCTTTTACTCTTCCTGCATAAAGCAGGCCATTTCTTTACTTTCGAAGGGAGAGGGGAGAAGGGATTTGTGGCGTTTTCCAAAGCATGATGTCTCCCAAAGATCATTCGAGATGAGGAAGGTCACCACATGTTTTTGAACTTAAAGTGTTAAAAATGAGGAGGGTAAAGGTCATTGCCCAGATCCATGGAAAGATGAGGCTGAGGTATCATTAACCCAACAGAACTAATTAGGAAACACTCAGCTTTTATAAATTATGCAAAGCATTCAATTTACAGTTTTTCAGACTTCTACCATAAAAGAAATAATTAGGAAAAATGCTTACAGTAACAGCATAACCTAATAAAGCAACCCTTTTGTAATAGAATACCTTTCCGCTAATACACTCATACCTGCAATAGTGAGAGACAAGAACTATTACCTGGAAAAGCTTTATGGAAACTGATTCATCTCTGACCTAAGACCAGCAAGACCATGTTTGTATTTCCCCTTCACTTAAAACAGCAGCAAAGAGTCAGTCAGCCAACCAAGGTAAATGATTGACACTGTTCAAGTCTAAGAGCTTTTCACTACTTTGCAGCAGAGATTCAGTTTATCTGTTTTAACCTTAAGTACATATTGCATGTCATTCAGGGATTAGGTAAACTCAGGGCCACATTCTGTGACAGAGCTGATTCCCGCTTAGAACCCCAGAAAAACTGGAGAGCTTGGGCACATTAGTGTTCTGAAGTATCTGCTCGGTTCTCAGCTTAGTTTTACAAAGTTTACACTGGCCAAATATTAAAAAATAAAATAAAATAAAATAAAATAAAATAAAATAAAATAAAATAAAATAAAATAAAATAAAAATAAGAAATAAATAAAATGAGTTCTCTAAGAAAAAAATAGCCCCTAACTTTTGAACACTCAAAGGATGGTATCTTTGCTGTATACAATGGATGTACACTATTTAGCTCTGCAACCTCTTTATCCATTTTTGAAGCAGCTGTAGAGGTAACCAGATCCTCTTCCTCCTCCCTGAAACTATATAAAAGGTGGGGAAAAAGAATGACGGTTCAAATCAAACTTGGGTGGGGGGAGGGTGGTATGAAAGAGAAAAGGGGGAGGTAAGGATAGAAATCTCATAAAAGTCAAAAGGCATAAAAATTAAACCTCCCACCATTTCAGGGGGTTCAGGAGATAAGCAAATACACTCGTGCCTTCAGATCATCTATCCGTACTGCTTTAAAGAGTGAGTTACAGTGAGATACAAAGCTGTCTCAAGTCAGTGGAAAGATTCCTTTCTCTGATCGTTAGATATTCTTTAGGAAATACATCCTGATTTGGCTACAAGATTTTTGATGGCAGTGCAAAAGTATTTACATGTAATCATGGAGATTCAGCTTGTGAGCTGTGGAAGAGAAAGACAAAGAATAAATTCTGGTTTAACACAGCTTTAGTAAAAAGTGCAGAATATAACTCAGTAGAGATTTATTGTATATCATCCATCATTCTTCCTCCCATAAAACTGCACAATCGAAAATATGCATGGTATGCCTCACAACAATAAAAGTTGATCTGTGAAAGTTCCTTAAGTTTTTTCCCTTCACCAAAAGTTCACAAAACACTTGCAAAACTCCTATACATTTCTGCTACTGCCATAACTCCTATTTTTCTGCAACTCTAATGAAAATTCACTCACAGAACTTTTCCATTTTATCACTGTGTAAAGCTCCTAAAATGAATCAGAATAAAATACACATGGCTTTCCTCCATCTGCCATATTTATCTAGTTATAGATAGCGGAGGTCTAGCGCTTCACTACTACAGATTCTAAGCACAGAACCAGACCCACAACCAGGTACATCAAAATTCCCTGACACATGGGGTGATTTGCTGCAGTGCACGTATAAAAAACAGCCAACATTAAACGATGTCTAAAAAGTTTTCAAAATGAATAAATACTAGTGTTACTTTACTAGAAATATTAGCTTTCTAGCATTTGTTTTCTGTTTATTGTCGTATGTCTCTATGTAAAGTGCTCACTGTGTACAAATCTCTTATGGATCATATGTCACAGTTGAATTCATACTTTCACATGCTTTACTGCTACTTTTCCTTATATGACAATGTCATTGAAATTATTAAAGACAGGGACACCATGAAAAAAGTCTCCAAATGGTATAGTTCAGAGTAGTCGAGATGACCAGGAAATCGTGGGACACATTATATTTCTGGCTCTGCCACTGATCAGCTACATAGCCATGGGAAAATCATTATGGTTGTCTAATCCCATTTCTCCTTCCCCCGTTGCTTCTTAGGTGCCCTTAGCCTAGGAACTACTCACATGTTGCAATAGGCAGCGATAATTATTTTTCCTTAGGGGTAGTAGGAACTACTTTAATCCTGATAACAATGCTAATGACAGCACAGGGCCTTCAAAAATAAACCAAGTTTCGCCACATTGTTTCTACTCTTCTGTTTACCCTATTCAAAGCTGCTTACCAAAACAGCAAGTATATAACCAAACCTGTTGTTTGGCAAGTTATGAGGTCATTGCACGGACTAACAGATCTACTGGACATCAGGATTTGCAGTGATGGAGCTCAGGTACAAGTCATTCAAACCTACTGAAACTGTGGCTTAAGAGACATTCAAGATACTGAGACAAAATAGAGAAACGGGACTCAGGTTAGAACATATGTCATCACTTCCATTCTCCATTCCCCTCCAAAGAAAAGACACCTTTCCACAGTTGGTCCTGGGCATCAGAGCATGAGAGACAGAAATGTTGTTTCATTCCACGGACAGATGACTTTGGTAGAGCTGTATGATCAAACAGAGGCCTTCATAAAAACTGTATACACAAACATATTCATCTTTCAAAGGTATTTTGCTATAAATTACAAGGCAGAAGAAAAGAATAGTGATGCAGCTTTACAGACATAGTATCTCGGAAGTTCAGCTCCAGCAGCCCTGTTTGTAGCTGCAGGCTACAGGGACCTATCTGCAGGCCTGTCAGCTGGTCTGCCCGAGGCTGCCAGAGGGCACCGCTGTACCTATGGCAATAACGCTTCACGTGAATTAATTTCATTTCTCACTAGAACTGAATCCCATAAACATTTCAGTCCTGGTATTATGGCCAAAATATGTTTTGTTTGTTGTACACTTGCATCTACAATTCCTTGAAGAGTGAGTGGCTGAGGTAATTCACATTATGTATTTTCTGACTTCCTATAACCTACTAGTGTCCTGTGCTGGCAGACATGATCCACCTCTGTTACCCACAGACTTCCAGTAACAGAGCAATTCCTACAGCAACTGCTTTGTAACACCAAAAAGAATCATGGAATGATAGAACGGATTGGGTTGAAGTGGACCTCAAAGACCACCAAGTTCCAACGCCCCACCAGATCAGGTCACATATGGCCCTATCCAACGTGGCCTTGAACACTTCCAGGTCTGGGGCATCCACAACTTCTCTGAGCAGCCTGCACCAGGGCCTCACCATCCTCTCAGTGAAAAATATCCTCTTGATGTCTAATCTAAATCTCCACTCTGAAGCTGTACAGGTCCTAAATCTTTAGTCTGCCACAAGCACCAGTGGTCTTGAAATAACTTTCATTAAATTCTACATGAATTTCTTGGCCAGGACCTGGGTCTCCTGAACCTAAATATGCTGATCATAGACATGCTGACCGATTTAAAACAACAACAACAACAACAACAAAATACAGGATGTTTTTAGGCTTATCATAGGTTCAACAAGCTTTTTTCAACCTTAAAAAATTTAAGGCTCAGAAGAATCGTTGAGCCTCAATCCTTTTTGTCTTGAATAATTATTAGTATAAGTATGACCATATAATGATAAACATTTGCTCATGTAAACAAAAGCTGCCTTGCCTGGTCCCTCATTAGTACTAATTCACCTGTCCTTCATTTTCAGCTTCTGGCTGAGAGGAACAGATATGAACTGTATTCATTACAGTCCTCATTATGACTCTTGCTACAAGAACAAGATGTCCTAATTGTGAGACAGATGAGAAAGACAGCAGCATCCTGTAGTATTGTGACCTTTCAAACATTTCATATTTTGACTTGCTGACCATTCCATCTGCTTGTTGCGCACTGCAGAGAAGAGGAATGGCAATAACTAGGAGGAAGGGTGATGCAAAATTAACCCATTAAAGCAAACCTATGTGATATCATTAAAAATCTCAGTTAGGCCTTCTCTTTATTCCTGCCAGGGCTTAAATTGCCTTGATGTTATTAGAACAATTTGTTAATAGTGGCAAGAGGCATTTTTATGAAGACAGTAATATCTTTGAGATCTCATTCAGAGATCAAGATTCTTTCACAAAAAACAGTGATGGATTGCTAATCTGGGCAAAACTTTGCAACAAGTGACCAATCATGTTTCATTCCTTAGATATTCATTATCATAACACTAATCCATCTGGCATTAAGGAAGAAATAATATGCAAGCCTGTATACTTTCTCTCACAATTTAAATCAAATCTTGAGTAGCTTTGTCAGAGATCCCCAGATACTTTCCTATCACATAAAATACTATCATATTACTGTGCCATTATTGTCTCATCACTTTTATGACTCAGCTTGAAAACTGTGGCATAAAGACCTGGTCTTTTTCTACCTTCCTACAGTACTGGCAAGTTGTAATATCATTACTTCATATTGATTTTAGGTACTGAGCCAAAATTTCTTGGGGAACATTAATATTCACAAAGCCAGGGAAAAGAAAAACAAAACAAAACAAAGGCACTGACAGTCCACAACAGGAAGGATATGAAAGACAGATGAATGTTGGAAGCTGCGATTTTCAGGTACGAGTTAAGACAAACTTAGCTCTAACAGTGTAAGCAACAGGACATTTATTTTTTCTGTGTTTACCAAAGATGGGTTTGGAATGTTTGACGCTCTCCTCCTATTAAAATATTTCCCTGAAGCAATATATCTCACATCACTTAATGTGGCTAAATTTGGCCCTGTCGTATCTGTAATTGTTCCTCTCAGTCATTAGGCACCAAATTTTTATCTACCCTGGGAAAATATTTAACAGCCAGCACAGCCCTGCTTGCAGACGTTTATCACCTCACCTGTGTGCACTTGTCCCCAGGAGCCTGCAGTTTTCCCCTGAAAGTTTATTTGACCTCAGGTATACATTGTACAAATAAATTTCTCTAACACAAAACTGCAATTTCTTCTAGCTGTAGAAATGAAGAACTACGACAAAAAGGATTTCAGAACAATTTTATACAATTCTATTCTGCCCCTAAAGACAGCCCAAGCCTTGGAAGCAATCTGAGAATGGTAAACCTCTGTGGACAGGCAATGGCCAAGGGCTAAGAGTAGGAAGGAGATGGGTAAAGGAATAGTAGCAATAGTTGCATGCGGAAGGTTCAGAACACAATAAGGAAAAAATGCAGTAGAGAAGCAGCTAGGAGTCAGATATTTGAGAATCTAAAAGTAACAAATGGAGCTGAATCTTATGGAAAAAATAAACAGGCAGTCAATGAAGGGCTGAAAGAACAAGCAGGAGAGGGTTACGGCAGAACAAAACTCTGAGGAACAGACAGGGAAGCAGAGCCACAGGAAGGCAATTGAATTTGAGATGTTGAATTTGAGATGTTGAATTTGAGATGTTGAATTTGAGATGTTGAATTTGAGATGTTGAATTTGAGATGTTGAATTTGAGATGATCGTGGCCCAAAAGGAAATATTCAATATGTAGTTAAAACACAAAACTGCTAAAGTGTGACAGGGAGGTCAAGAGGTAGATATAAAAGCAGAGCATATCAAAGTTACATTACTAGCTTTGCAAGTATACATGACACAGTGTACGTTTCCACATGGGAAAACTGATGGAAATGTGACTGTCAAACCAAACAAGCATTTCTTTTCCTTTATTTATTTTCCCCTCCTTTTAAAAAGCATCAACAGCCCATTATTTTGGTCTCTTAAAGTTTGGGAAAGCTATACCTTCTTAATCGCTCTTTGCCTAACAATTCAGTATGCAAACAACTCCAGTCATAAGGAATTAATAATTCATAAGTAACGAAGTTAAAATTAATTCTCCCATGTCTAATTTTCTTCTTTAAAAAAATACATAATACACAGTGGAAATGAAAATGGCTCAAGCTGTTTTACACTGGTTAAATGTATTCATGTTTTCTACAGCCTACTCTCTTTTTGTATGAAAACCTTTAAGTCTTATTAATATTATTATTTAATAAGATTAGTACAAATTAAACTCTACCATTAAAAAAATAAAGCAGAGACATGTTTCCTTTTGTTTACAGGTAATTAGGTAATTTTAAAATAGAACAGAGAAAGAGGTTAATTAATTGGGGGAGGGGAGGGAAAACTAGAGAGGAAGCAATTGGTACTGCATGAATAGCTATTAAAAGACACAGAGTGTTTCTTCATATATTCCAGTTAAATGATAGCATTTAAAGCATGGTGAAATTTAAATGTTCAGAATTTTGCAAGGATTTAAATAACTAGCTTTCTTACGAAGCAAATCCTTAAAGTTCTGTTTCACAAATTGGACAATTTGCAAGAATTGAGAGAGAAGTTTTAAGAGATTGGGAAAATCTTACAATCCCTTGTAAGAGAGATCTTACAAAGACATTTCAGGTATGCTTACAGAACACAAGTCAGTGATAAATCCAAGGCTGGAGTGCAGAACCACCCCCCTCCCCTCAAGGCTGGAACAAAATGCAGTGTAGCGTCTGTAATTATGTAAGGGACTAGTTCTCACGACACACTTTGTTTCTCTAAAAAGCCTCTGATATGTGGCCAGTGTTGGAGTACATGACTTGCTGATGCTTATCATGTAGCAAATTAAGGGTATATGTAACTGCTGAAGGCCTGATCTTGGTTTCAGCTAAATCACAGAAGTGGAATTTAAATCAAGACTTTGAGTTAAAAGTCAAGAAGTAACATTCAAATTAAATAAATCAGCTACTCTAACACATGCTACGAAATAAAAACACTGACAGAAGCACCACAAACAGAGAGAACTAACTGCAAGAAAAATGCACTTATTCAGTAAGGATTGCTGCACACAAAAAATGCATGCACAAATCGAGATTGAAAAATTGAAGGGACAAAAACCTTTTATGCTATTCTGAGATGAAGGACTAAAATTGCTTATCAGTAATAGAACAATCTATCTGCAATGAATCTCAGCAGACTGGATCAGTTCCTGAAGGTTCTATACATATTGCATATGGACTAGATTCCTTCAGCTCTTTAAACTCCAGTTCAGCAAGGCCACGTACTTAACTATAAATGCACAACCTTGTCAATTCTTATTCCTGAAAAAGTTACACTTCAGCTTGAATTCTTTAGTTTGCAGACACTACAGAGACCATAAGGGAGACCAGGTCTGTTGCAAAACAACATTGTTGCATGTTGTTGCATGTTGTGACATTGCAGCTGAGACATGGAGAGCCTGACCTGTGCTGAGCGGTCATGCAGTGGGGTCCAGACCTTTCCAACTCCTCACCTTTCATTTAATCTTGCTGTACTGTGCCTGAAGAGTATCTTTCATCAAGGTGCTTTGTAAATCAAAGTACAAACAAACTTTCTCAGCTGCCCACTGCTGAAGTCCTTTAAGGGAAATCCCCTTTCTTCACCACAAGCTGCCTCAAGCTCCAAGGTAGGACACAGGCTTCCTCCACCCAAATGTGGGATATCTCTGGCTTACTGTGCAATCTCAGTAAGGGTACTCTGGTGTGTAGTACTTGCAGCTCCCGACCAGTAAAAACAAGGTAAATCCTGGCTCTGGTAAAACCTGGTAAATCCTCCTGAGGTCTGAATTGTCACACACTTTTTGCTTTGTTTTGTTTTTGGAGAGAAATAATAAGAAAAAAATATCCCAGCACTCAAGTCTGGCACAAGTCTCTCCTGATATATAATAGCAACAGGTCTGTACTATGTTTCTCTGTCAGTAGAGTATTTTCAGTTAATCACCATTAAAAGCTAGTACCAACATATTTGAACATTGTCAGATACCAATATTTTCACTGAAAAAATGTACTTAAAAATACATTGTTAGAAGGTGACAAGTTATGTGAAAGTGCTATATCAAAGAGTATTCAAAAACTTGCACATGATTAATTTCACATCCCTACTGAATACTGAGGTGTGGTCAAATTAAGGATAAAACTAATGACAGTAACTCCTTAGGTTGTCAGAGAAAGTTGTGATTGTAATAAATTAGAATACAAAGCCATCTGAGTGCCCAAACGATATGAAAGACATCAGGGTACCATCTAACTTAATAAGAGTCAAAAACATATCATTATTTCAGCATCAGCTTAGTGAATTATACAGTTAAATGAAGCAGAAGAAAATTCTGAATACAATGGACCAACCTTATATCTTCATATTGCCTGTCATACAGAACCTTTCATCTAACATTTTGTTATTTACCATTGCTAGCATGCCTTTCGTGCTGGATCTGTCTCAGCAAAGAGAGTAAATGTCAGGTTTTGCTCAAAAGACCTGTGTATTCTTGCTGTGAAATACCAGCCTATTAGTAACAGGAATTTGAAGAAATATGGAAATAATCACATTATCTTGAGAAGTTATTTTTAATATTACTGGATAATCAAAAATACCTATATAAATTGTAGGGGTTTTTTTTGTTGTTGATAACTTTGCCTTAGAGAATCAAAAATGTTATTTTCAAAAGTAGTCAAACAAGATTGCAAATTCAGTTGGGCAGCAAGAGCACTGCAGGTTTGCAGCATATTTTAAAAAGGATTTTGGTCCACCAGTGCCATGTAGTTAGTCCTACTTGGCAGCTCCTACATGTAAAAATTCAAATCTACAACGCTGTGTATAATTTTACAATAGTGTTCAGTTGCTCCCTAATCTAGCAATCAGTTCCTTGAAAGTCAGATAAGATATTTTAGCTTAGGCATGACTACCCTTTTCTCTAAAGCAACCACAAGAGTGCTTTCTTTCCTTTAACACCTTCACTGCTGATAGACTGTTCACACACATCCTGACACTGTAGTTCCCCAAGAAAGACTACATTCAAATGAATCAGTATCTGAGGACTTTTACCGTGCCTGTATTTCCTAGGTATACCTGGTGGAAGTCTATCAGCATTAGAGAAGTTAATTAGTCAACTGAGAGCTGGAATCTCACCAGGCTAATTTTTGCTGTCAGGGATAATGATAGATTTTTCAAGCCTTAAGCCAACAATTGGTGCAAAAGATCAACTCACTAATGATTGTCAATTAGTCTTTTGACTGTTGACTTCATTTTTCTGCCTTTGAAAAACATGTCATACTCATTCAACAACAACCCACGCCACCTGTATTTTGCAGCTGTGAAAATACAGATATTCCAAATAAATCCCCAGAGACACCAGAGCTAAATGTTTTTTGGTAAATAGTAAGTGTCTTATCATTGTAATGTTATTAACTGTGTTCATTTGCCTAGAAAAACACAGTGGAACATTCATAACTGCAAAATACTCTAAACATTTCTGACAGTAAGTTAAAGCATTCATTACAATAGCTTACTTATATTCACACAAGAATTGAAAACAAGACTTCAGTTAGAAAATTAGAGGGTACGTCTCATTAAATACACTTTACAAGTCATTGCCAATAAACATGATGTCATCGAACTTTAGAGGTTGTATGTTCCCATAGGTAGTCTGCAGTCTGTGACTCAAACTCAATCTCCTTCACACTGTTTTGTGCATGTGTCAGTATTGCTTGTGCTATGTCACTGCGCAACCAGTAGGATGTTGTTTTTTGCAGTTGATTTCCTCAACATATTAGCACTGGAAGAATGCTCGCTCAAAGAGCTAACAGTGAAGCATAAATCTGTTTATCAACACGGATGACATAAAGATATATAATTTCTTGGAAGTTTGTAAGGTGGTGATAAAGAAAATGAAGACCTAAATTTAATCCCTTTTCCAGCGTGGTTAGGATTTCCATGCTTGTAATTCAAGACAAAATCCCTTTTTTACACTCATTTAAATGACATTACTCATATGATAGGGCTTGCTAGTGCTTGGCAAATGCTGAAAGATCATGGGCTCACCTTACCCAACACATTATTTCCACTTCTCCTCACCTTTTCTATAAATTAATAGAGTTATTAGGCAAATTGAACACATGCTCTCATTCAGCTTTAAGAATCTATAGTGTTGGCAGTAGCAGAGGTGATGGAGTGACTCTATGAAGGAGGTCAACACTCTTCAGATCAAGAAAATAAACTAAGAAATTGACCTTCATCTCAATTCAAATCAGCCTTTAGTTTAGCAAATATTTCCTTTCACAGAAAGTCAGGCTACATCCTAAATGCCTTCTCCACTGACTTCCATGGTGACAACCACTCAGGCTTAGTCTTCGAATATTTGGTAAAGCAACAGAAAACTCAAGCATTGGTATCTGAGTGCACAGCATGAAGTTGACACATTCTATTTCCCAGATCTTGCAAGCAGGGATAACATCTTCCCAAGTGACAGCAAGACCTGAAACATTTTAGAAAGACTGCTAACCATACAAAACACTTCCTGGAACAAAAGTATCCTTCCCAAAGTACACAGAGAAAAGGACTCCACCAAAGAATGTGTTAAGTATTTTGGAGAGAACATAAGTGTTCTGTTAAAATAGGCTCTTTTCAATTTCATTCAGAGAATGAATATTGACAATTTCTCATCACATGACAGATGGAAAAACAGGGGGCTTGACACGCTGAGCAACTAGTTGTTAAATTCCCCACACATACCAGCAATATAGAAAGGAACTCATCTGTAATGCTACTTCATCTTTTCTATCAATTAAAACCCTAATTGACATACATGGAAAAAAGTTTTAAAATTTAGTTTATTAGTTTAACGAGAAAAGTTTCATCATCACTGAAGTTTTAGGACTCCATTAAAAAAAAGTCTCAAGAAGAATTATCTCAGCTAAGAACAATAACAAAATGCGTTTTGGAAGGGTACTTTCAGCTAATTTGAAAATCTTCAGAATACCAGATTCATCATAAAACTCCCTCTAAAACACTTAAAATCACTACCTTAACAAATATCACGCATAACAAGTCTTGTACTAACACTGTTTTGCTATCATTCTGGGTAAAAGCTAAAATTCAGAAATAAGAAGAGAAAAGAGGTATGCAGTACAGATATCATGGCATAGGAAAACTTGCTCTGAAAAGCTGATCCTATGGACACTATAGGCAGCGCATAATAACATCAAGTTAAAAGATGAGAATCTTAAATAAAAGCCTAACTCTTGGCTCTAGCTTCAGGCACCTGTTCATCATTTAACCTGTAAGACTTAAATGGACAAAATTCATAACATCACTTCTAATAAGAAACTTCAGAACTTGGTGCTCAATTGGCGTTTCCTGAGCCTCACCAAATCGCAATTCGCACAACCGAAAAAAAAAAGCATGTTTACTTATTGAATAACAGCAGCTGAATAGATGGTGCAATTTCCTGATTTGGGCAGCTGGCATGGAGAGGAAACCACCAAAGACCGTGACAGCTCTAATAAAAATCTCAAGAACTGATACAACTTCTCTCTTACAAAATGCCTGTGAGAGCCAGCCCTTCAAAGATGTTGAAAAGACACTGCTCAGACAGAACTGGGGCTGGAAGCATTTGGTAATTGCAAAACAGACGGGGAAAAAGAACAAAACAACTCCACAAACTCCCATCATGGTCTATCAATTAATGCATTATATTTCTTTATGGGCTGCCACATAAGGAAAGATGATCTAGCAAGTAATTTTTAATAAATGTTTTCCCAATTTCCTACCTGAAAAAATCATTTAGTGATTTTATAATAAATAGTTCTAATACACAGGCTGGACTGTAACTACCCCTTATTTCGGTTCCTGGCCTAAGAGCACAGAATAACAGGGGCAATCTTCTACACAGCACTTAGTTCTCTTTGCCAGAGTTCCCACATTGGTTCTTTTCACCACCATTTTGTTATTTAGAAAGCACACTCCTTGGAGTAGGGATGGCCTTTGGTTTGATGTCTACATGCAAAAATGAAGTTCCATCCTAGTAAGGGACTCCGAGTAAAAGAAACAAAACGACAATAATAAAATTAGGTAACGTTTATGTTATACGTATTTTTAAAAGTTTAAAAATAATGAAACCTGACCAGTAAGTGCAGTGATGCCAGAGGCATCCTTTGATCTGTAATTTCCAGAAAGCCACGTGTACGATTCAGTAACTGGACATGCTGTTATGGGGCCTTTTTTTTAATTTTCCCAAAGAATTCACATTAAATCTTGAGCTAGGCTAGACAGCACATCATATCTGAAGGAGGGAAAGGAAACTTCATGTCGCTGGAATTCTGTCTCAGTGGAGGCTGAGAGCTTGGATGTTCTCTGGTTATTGCTATGCTGAGGGCTAAAATGGCTGTTAAATATTTTATCAGTGAGGACTAAAACCAAGAAATGCACTGAAAACAAGGCTTGAATGATCTCTGTTTTGAATCTCACGTTGTGCAGATACACAAGTAGATTTTTTTCTTTCTTTTTTTATTATTCTTTCCCTTGCTTCTTCTATTTATGTTTCTCTCAAATATCTCCCCCAGAGCAGCTACTCTAAGGGTTTTCTTTCCCATAGCAGCGGCTGTGGTACAACGCACTTTATAAGGGCTGACAGTTAACCGAAGTAAACATAAGGACACAGCAGCATTAGGGATGTCAGCCTGCAAATAGAATTTTGTTGTAATTCTCTGCGTGAGGTCTGGGAGCAGCCGATGGCTGAATTGAGAACACGGCTTTTGCAGATTTTATGAGGCTGATACATGTGACTGTTCTCCCTCCCTCTGTCACACTAGAGGCTTGGCTGATAGAAAATCATGTGATCGTCTGTGTATGCGTGTGTGCATGCACTGCAAAATGAATTTCTCTCCTCAGGTACTTGCTCTCCCTGTCTCCCATCAGCTCTTTTCAGCAGCTTGCTTCCACCAACCCCCCTGATTTATTTGTAGAGAAGAATACAAGAGCTGAGCAATTCTCTCACCTCAGCTCCCAGCTCCCTTCCCCTCTCCTCCCCTTCACTCTCCAGAAAGCTTCTCTTAAAACCCTTTTTCTGCAGCAAACACCAATTCCAGCCCCAAATTTATCTGTGTTCTGCACTCTGGGCTTTGCCCTGTCATCTGCCACTAACAGAGCTTTTACCACCAGCTGCAGCACTGAGCACTGCCTGGGGTTTGTCTCTGCCATTCCAAAGAATTTGACAAATAAATCACGTGTGATCAGTCGATCAAACATGAAATATGCGGTCACCGCGCTGCAGCTCAGCCTTTGTTTCAAGGCGTTTCAATGACGGATGAGTTCCTCCTCACATGTACCTGCCCATGAGGAAACGGGCCGAGCCAGGGTGGCTGCAAAGGCTCTTGGGGGGATGAAGGTGCCCCCTGATCTGGTAATGGAAAGCCAATAAGGGAAATGGAGCAGAGCCCGAACTGTGGCTGGACAGGGTCCATCTTTGTTTCACAGGGTGGAGCCATTTCATTCAAATGTGATCCGTAGAGATAAGCACAGGGTTTGCTGTGTGATCTTTTCCTTCCTCACAGTTGTTAGGATAGGAAAATGTCTGCAACTGAGGGGCCACATTACACTTCCCCTGAAACCGGAGGTATTGATTTTTTTCAGCCGATTCTCTCACTGCTGAGCAGCTGCCGCCCGGGGAGCAGCAGGAAGAAAGGGCTGTCGCATCTGAGCCCATCAGTCACCAGCTGTCACCTTCTGCTGTCAGCACCCGAAGAGCCCAGCCCCAACACCCCACACTCGCTCAGCCAGCCTGCTATTGATTGCTGCATTGGCAGAATTTATTTTGTTTTCTCCTTCGTGTGATCTCATAAAATGTTATTAAAAAGGGCTCATAGATCAAAGGGGAAATTATTTGTTTTCCTCCAGAAAGACTATTTTTTAACTACCATATTTTAAACATTTCAGCTTGATTGCAGGGAAAGATATTATTTAGAAGCTACAGCCATTATCCAGTGCTCGTTAGCACATTGTTTATAGGACTGCGGAACACTCTGCTGCCTCCCAGCCTGTGAGCACATTGCTCTCCCTGTTAACCATCTTTTACAGCCTCACCTCACTTCCCAACATTTCACCACAAAGGAGCAAGCAGTTATTAAAAGAAGATTTTCAGTAGTATTTTAAATCATAAAGAAAATCCCATAGAGAAACATCTATGAAAACTAACGGTGTTATAAAAAACATCTTTAATAAAACTCCGTAGAGTTAAATAGGGGATGTTTTCCTGTGGCTGTGAGCCCTTTATTCTCTCCAATCAAAAACTGTTTAAAAATTTACTCACAGTGCCACAGACAACAGTACTGTCATTGCACTCGAGCAATTGTTCAACTACTGCTAATGTAAAACTAAGTGAAAAAAGACTTGAATTGAAATATAAGGTGTTACGTTGAGCAGAAATAGAGAGCTCTGTGATCAACTAAGGTTCATGTTTAAGATAAAATTTAGAGGAAAGTTGTGAAAATTACAAGTTTATCAAGCAAACAGGCAGTTTAAGTAAGGTACAATTATGTTATAAAAGACAAATATTTTCAAAAACACTTGGAATTTTGTAAGAAGTATGTCTTGACACTGAAATAACCAGATGTTTGGGTTTTTGTTTTAAAAATTTTTCAAGCAAGTTTATTTCCTGTGCTCTCCTTTTGTGAGTATGGAGGAGGGTTTTTTTTGTTTGTTTTAATCCATCATGATTTTTTTCATATTTAATTCTTATCCTACAGAAGAGACAGAATATTCTGACACTGTCTTCAATCGTCTAAAACTTTACTTCTAGACTTTTAATAAAAAATTAATAGGGTGTTAAGCAAAAATCCATTCTATATTAAAGGAAATCATTATTTATGATTACTATTTTTGTTATTATTGTTTTGTTATCATGAAATGCCTTTTAGTAATGCCATATCTTTCTTTTTTCTTTCCAACTTGTTCATTCTCGAGAATATTTTCCCGTATTTTGACTGTACGTATGTATGTGTATATAGATGTAAACACATTTAACTTAGGTCATCATCATCAAAATGGAGTGCTATGTTTAAGTCTGTGTGACATTTTAACACAGATGGGAAAGCATCCAGTCCATGCAGTTCAGGAGATTATTGATGTGCACATTACCACATACCAGAACAGCATCATGCCATTAGTTTTGTCTGCTCAGGACCAGGCTGTATTTTATAAAATGTGAGCAGTAGTATACCTCATTTCAATGTACACATTTTTCTTTTATCAACCTGAAAAAGAGGAGTCTACATGCAATGTGTCAGAAACATTAGGCACCTGTGGTCTTCAGTGGAACACCTGAAGTTACTGGGATGTTTCTGAAAATGTCCAGCATCTCTGAAGTTCCAGAAAATTCAGGATTTGCATCTAAACAAGCCATTAGCACATATATTTGTGGACACAGCTCCTTAACCACCATGTACTTATCTACAGGTGCAGGGTATGCACAAAACCAACATTTTTAATAGCATGTTAAATTCAAACATTATTAAATTCAAACACAAAGTCCAAAGCGTTCAGAAAATATTTTCAGAACCATTAAGAACTGCTATTCGTAAGACTCTGGAACCTGGAAGTGCTCCATGTGAAAGACTGTTATGCTTCCGTTATTAACACGCCTCAGGATTTAATCAACTAGGCATTTCAAAACAGCACACTGAAATTTCGCATTTTCATTTCACGTTTAAACATTATTTAACTATTATGAATAAATGTAAGGAAGAAAAAGAAAAATCTAGGAGGAAGGTCATATTCAAAATTAAGAATCTGTATTGTTGATATTTCTGGTCAAAAGGTGCCCCCAAACCATATAAAATTGATTTTGTTTTTCAGCACTAATGAACAAAGTCTAGGGCATTGGCTAGGAATTAATGATTGGTTGGGTGGAGCTGATTCCATTAACCTCAGGTGTTCATTAATCCCTAGGACTACCTTCTATCAAGGTCATTAGTGCTATTAAAAGCTAAACATTTATCATGCAATCGTATTGCCTTATGGAAGACTTCCAGTAGAAATGCCTCGATTTCAGTTGCCTAGGTGCACTTGCCTAGGTTGCAGTGATATTGCCTAGATCTTGAAAGAACTCATGCTCAAGGTATCAGCACGTTTTCTTACATCGTTGTGATTAAAATTATTTATAGGGATTGGGTTCTGATATGCCCAGACACAGACAAAATATACACTTCCTATGCTCTGTGCTACTTATCGTTTGTGTCAACATGCATAGGAACCACAGATGGCAAAGACACACTCATTTCAAAGCCATTTTCAGCTGGGAGGCAGCACCAAGTAAATACCCTTCCAGGTGAGACTGGAGCCCAAATGCACACAAGTTTTCTTTCCTTGGCTTACTTTCAAGATGTCGCAGGCAGTTGTCTCAGCTTGTAAGCAGTACCTTTGGCTCCAGCCTCCCCAGAGCAGAGGCAGCCCCTCCTGTGGCTGAAAGAGCTGTCTCATTTGAAAAGCACTAAGTAGGTGGTGGTCAGAAGCAGTTTTCTGAACTCCTCAGTTGTGATGCGTAAACTCTACCCGTCATGGATTTGTGCTAATATTAGAAAGTCTAATGACAGAGAGACAGGGCCTCTGCAGCCTCGCTTCATCAAAGGAGGTCTAAGCTTGTGTTCAAACCATGCTGATCCTCTAGAAAACCTTTATGAACAATATAAATGTTTATTTATACTTCACAAACCCATCGTACCCTAAATACCTATTACTAGACTAAGTTGCACAGTCTCTGTATTAGATAGAGAAACAGAACCAATGTTTAAAATAGAAACATTGACTAGTTTTGATGGCATCATATAAACTCAACATTTTTTTTTTCTTTAGCTTTCCTGTTAGGTCTCATAAACCAAGTATAACTAAATTATCCATTTGGAAGAACATAGCATTGATTTAGATGTAAAAAGACACAGGCTAACAACAAAATAATTTTTAAGTACTACTCTCATCCCTAATACCAGTCTGCTCTCTACGGTTCATCTCAAACACTTTACATTTTGCTGCATGTCCTATGAAAGGAGTACTGGAAAAGGCTGGAGAAAGCAGATAGCAAGGTGTCATTATGTCTTTTAATACTACTCCCAAGTAATTATTAAATAAACTAAATCTCTTCTTTCCTCCATCATATCCTTTGTTCCCTACAGCTTGGAGATGTTTATTACTACGTTGTCTTAATTTAAGTTTTGGCCAAATTAAAACATACTGGTTTTATTTTTTGGTTTTTCACTGAACAATTTGCTTAGTCCAAAGCAAAGGTATTTTCTTCCTCTTCACCAAATTCTTTTCCATGTACTTTTCCGTGAGTCTAGGTGTACTGAAATGTGAACAGTGTAATAGTGAAACACGACTGGTTACCTCAAAATATCATTTGCAGTAACTATGCATGAAAGTACTGCCATGATTTTTGCTTTTGCCTTTTGAGGGGAAGGCTAGTTTGTGTTTTATCTTCGTAGGAAAGAAAATATAGCAAGTAGGAAGAGAGCCTAAAATGAACCTTCTTTTTTATTGATTCCAGTCCTATGCTATCAGCAGCACCACATCTAATATAATCTGCTTGGTAATTTCTTGCCCCTACTACTCTAATTAAAGACTATTCCAAAGGCTGACTTCTCTAATGGCAAGAAACCTTCTAATTTTCAACTTAAAATTTATTCATGACCAGTTTATACACATGTATTATACATTTGTTCTTGTGCCTGTCCTTTAGAAATTAAATAGCTCAACTCTTTTCCCTCCATTTTACATACTTCCGTGCTCTGTGATGTATTTGTAGACAGCAGTCAGATCCCACTCAGTTTCATTTTCCTACGTTAAATGAGCAATCTCTTTTCAGTTTCTTCTTATAAGACAGGCTTTTCATTAATCTTGTAGCAATTCTGTCTACCTCTTCCAGTATGAGTTCATTATTCTTGAACAGAAGCGAACAAACTTGTGTTCTGTGCTTGAGATGAAGTCTGACCATTTTGTCGCACTACTGAATTAACACTATTCAATGTCAAGTGGATACACTTCACTTGGCAACCTCTAAGACTGTTTGCTTGCTTTATGTATTTATTTTTCCCTTACAGTCCCCTCATTCCAAGACAGCTGTACTGTTAAGTTAGTGATTAACAAGTCTTTTTCTTCTTCTGCTATTTCCAACTCACGGCCCCAACAATATAAATTAATATCTGTATTCTCTTTAGTCGTTATTTTCTAGTTTTAAAGAATAAAACCTGTACAGAAGCTTTGTTAGTCCTTCAGTGTGTTCTCTCAAAGGAACCAATAACAGTCTAAAAAAGGCAAACTGGATGTTAGTAGCAGCATCTTGGGTACATTCACTGCCCAAGGTTCTCTATGCCACACATACAGTAGTAAATTAATCCAGACACTCAAGTTTCCTGTCTCATACTGCAAAAAGCCTAAAACTTAGAAAGTTTTTAATTTTCTAACAACTTGAATGCTTCAGTGTCTTGGCCAGAAGGAAACAAACAAACAAACAAAATACTGATCTCTTGATTCTGAACACTGAAATATTTTCTTTTAAATATTGAAAAGGATTTGTCCATTGCCTACAAAGACACACAAGTGTCATTGTAGGGAGGATCTAATTTTCTGAAGGTTTATTTCTGAAAGTTGTACAGCTTTAAATTTTTACAGAAAAATTAAGTTCCAAGTGTATCTATTTCCACCATGTCTGTAACCCACCTGCCTAAATGCAGCCATTAGGTTAGTAGCACTGAAACAGATTTTGTACAGCAAGATTGCCTACCAATACTAGCACATCTCCTAGATCTTATTTGTTTCTTGAACACATTGGAATGTGTTTGTTATCATTTGTAGCCTGGAGCTTGGCTACATGACCTGCAATAAGCTCAAATGCCACACTAATTTCTGCTCAGGGATTACTTGCATCACTAGAACTCACAATGGGAAAAGAAACCACTGCTGACTTGTCACTCTCCTCCCTTTGAAAGCACGGAGGGAATGGGTGGTTATAGAAGGGAAACTTCAGTTTATTGGGTCCCTTTCAAACTAAATCAAACACCAGAACTGACACATAGAAAGAAGCAATTTTAGCCTAGCAAAAGAACTGATGCAAGTTTCCTTCATTGTTGAGCAGTGAATGAGACAAGCAGCAGGCTGTAGCCAAAACTGGAAGCTGTCAGTCACCTGTGCTCCTAGGGTAGCACCACTGTAGGCATGGTAACAACCTGATCCCTTTCTGTCAAACAGAAAATTTAGTTGGTGAACTCTGAAGCCTGAAGTCTGCAGCCAAATGGAACTTCTCGGTGCCTCTCTGCACTCATACTATTCATTTCTGGCTTACCCAGACATCTGTTTGTATACCCAAAGGAGAAGGCTAGGAGACAGCTACATAATGTAAGTGAGAACATGCAGTTATAGAGTATTTGTAACTATAAAGTAATTATAAGAAAGGATGTTAAAGCAGTCTGCATGTAAGGAGCGATTTTGTTAAAACTGCATTCTCTAAAAACTTTTCCCTTTATCAGTGATTCACAGAACTCTCTACAAGAAAACCTGCCTGCTATTTAGTAGTGATGTAATTGGGAAGTAATTGTTAATACTTCACAGATGCTGCAGAACATTCAGTCCTGCTTCTTCGTAAACAAATTACGGATGAGCAAACTGACTAAGAATGGGAATACAAGCATTCATTCTCATTAGGAATAGTAAATAAGGTCTGAGTATGAATGTGACGTCTTTGCTATGAGAACTCCTGTCTGGAGAAAGCTGGAATAAGATCCTCTCTGACAGCTATTCAAGAATAGACTGTTTTCCTTTTTATAGTAACAGTGGTATCAGATAAAACACAGAAGTCAGCTAATAAACGTAGAGTGTTGTCTTGCTTAAAAATAAACAAACAAACACAGTATCAATTTTGTGTCACTGACTTATCAAAATGATGCTATTGTTATTCCATAACTCAACTCATGTAAACCAGGGAAGGATAAAATATTGAATTAGAACAAATGATTCTAATCATACAAATGCCTAGCAATTAGCAACGTACTTGTTTATAGTAATCTCCTGTTTAAGTGAAAAATAAAACATGAACATCTACAAAATCCTGTCATAATTAGTGAAAAAACTATAGTCTTACTGATTTTATTTTTTAACTCCCTGAAGAAGCCTTCTTCCACCTTCTGGCTAGAGAGAGTATAAACTATTTAGTGCATGAGGTAAAACACAAGATGAAGAAATTTGTACCAATTGGCTTAGCAAAATCTAACCCTATGAAAGGAGTCACTAACATCATCAGTGAGCTGATCTGATGCCGTTCAATAGCATTTGACTAAATCACATACTTTGAAAATGTCATCAGCTATTAATGAAGTATTATCAAGTCTTCATGTTGTTTCTTCACTCTCTTAGATCATCATGAAGAGGCCAGAATTAGTTGTGTAGGGAGTCCACATATGTCCGTAAGAAATCATGCATCTTTAACTTACAATTTAAATGAGTCAGACAAGGGGGAGTCAAATCTCTTCGACAACCCATTAAGGGCATAGGGAAGAGATTTCTTGAACAAAGAAAATTTTGAAAGAAACATCTATTTTGCCGATGTGAACACAAAGTGATATGAACAGTCTGGCAAAGAGCACAAGGTAACTTTATTCGTTCTAGCGAGTCACTAGAAAAAAAAAAAAAAGAATGTGGATCAACCTTCTCTTTTTGCCGTGATAGCNCATCCCAGCTGGGAGGAGGGGGGGGATGAGCGAACGGCTGTGTGGGGTTTCCCGGCCTGCCGGCTGAAACCAGAACACCTGTTATCTGTGGCATTTCCACCGCAGTTTTAGCATCTGCCCCCCAAGGATCAACAAAGCCAAGCAGCTTCAGGGGGAGCTCCAGCAGAGGGCAAGTGGCAAACAGATTTTTTGCTCTAAACGCCTTGTTCCCCAAGGCACTCCTGAGAAGACAACATCTATATTTATGATACCATAAGCCCTCCCTGAGCTCACCAGTTCCATCCTATTCCCAGTGGAAATTTAATCACTGATTTTATGAAGTACAGAGTCAGCCACAGAGCATCTCATCTCTAAGGAATCTAAAAAGTAGCCCTGTAGAGACAGATTTTCAAATAAAGCTTGCATGTCCTTGTCAGCAGGAGCCTTATCCTTCCAATAACTGTTCACTTCCATGCATCTCCCAAACAGAGTACAGAATTGAGGTAGTAGCATGGTAGAAGCAGTTTCATTCACTTACTGGAAAGGCTCAATCTCGTTGAATCACAGCACAGTTGAGGTTGGATATTGCCTAGTCCAACCACGCTCTGCTCAAGACAGTGACATTTTATTCTGTTTGATTCTCAGGAACCTCCATGATTGCCATGACCTCCCAAAGATAGTTCAGCATGGCTTTGCAACGACGTGGGCCATCTTCCTCAGTGCAGGGGGGTGTATCCCATCAAGTCCCATGGAGTTGTGTAAGTCCTGTTTATTTTAAAGTTCTTTAACTTAATCTGCCTTCATCATGGAAGGGTCTTCATTGCTCCAGGCTTTCTCACTGGTTTCAGAGAACTGAGGTTCCTGGAACATCTTATTAGTAAAGACGGAGGCAAAGAAAGGCCCAGGTACCTCAGTCTTTTACATGCCTTGTTATACCAAACATGTTGTGACTTTGAGCTGTTTCCAAGGTATTTCTCATAAGAAAATTTCTTCACAAGGAGAGTTTACTCTAGCTAATGCCATCAAGCCATTCAGTAAGGCCTGGAGGAACATGCACCGGACAGGAAAGGCTGTATCCCTGCTGTTACAATGACGCTCACTGCCAAGTGCTCAACTGCTGCATCACCTTCTTTTGCAACATCTCTGTATACTAAGCGCTTGGGCCTTTTCAGCTGCTTTATCCTTTCCTCTCTCAGTGGAGCAGTTTCTTCCTCATATCCTTGACCTGGCCTCCCACTGGTCTTCCTGGCTTGCAGGATATTGTCAGTGACTAATGACTACAGTAGTGCAATAGGAAAACAATAGGGAAGGAGAATGCAATGAAACTACCAGACAGTCCTACACCAGACAAAAGAACACAGCATTTAAAATGGAGCAGCTCATCTGATCATTCTCCCTACCAAAAAGCCACATCTTTTCTGCATCACGCTGCATTTGCTCAGCCACTTTCCCCTCATGAATGTTCTAGATTTTCTTTTTTCCTTTTTGTGCCTCTAATGCTAATGATCTACACCTGATTGACAGTTCAAGAGGCTACACTGTAGCTCTAAGTGACATGGTTTAGTGAGGAGACTTGGTTGGTCCCATAGACAATTGGACTTGATCTTGAAGGTCTCTTTGAATCTAGGTTATTCTATGATTCTATACACTTCTGTATGTGCTCCTCTTTTGTTTCTGTGGGGTTTTTTTTATTTTTTTGGTTGTTTGGTTTTGTTTGTTTTTGGGTTTTGTTCATGGGTATTTGTTTTTTTATCTTATGTATACGTATGTGTATAGTATAAATAGATAGCAAATATACACATATGTTGCACACACACAAACACACCAAAAATCAGAATCACGTTCCCTTCATCTCAACTTATCAGAAAGCCTGTCTGTAGTATCATTAAAACTTCTGCTGTCATGGAATAGTTTAGATTTACTTGTTCTCCCTGAACTTAGGATTTTCCAGAAAAACTTCATCAGAATAATAGCAAAAGGCTAACTGTATTCTATGTTTTATTAAAACGGACCTTGTCAAATCTAAGTCATACAGTGCTCTTTTCACAATTTGAACCTCCATTTGTAAAAACAAACATTGCCAAGTTACAAACCTTTGCTTCCACCTATCAGCAACATTCTTTCCAGAAATAAAGAAGAAAAAGCAAATGGAAGGAGAAACAGGCTATTTGCACTCCTTAAGTCAATTATACAGCTGGGCGAACAGAGGGCTTTCTGTTTTTTCACTCAAATTAAATCAGTAGGTGCAGTGTAAGAGCTAGCTCAGTTGAAGCCTTCAAATACATTATGGATTGATCAGAAACATTTTATTCCCAAGTAGATGTGCTTTTTTATCTACAGTTGTGTCCTTTTATTTAACCCTCTCTTCTTCTTATCTAGGTCAGCTTTTAAGGAAGAGATTTTCCAAGAAAACTAACAAAATGAGGAGTCATACTGACCAATAATCAGAAAACAGTCGTATTCACACGCTCAGCTTAGGCAGGCCCCTGATGCATTCCCACTAGAAGCTATTTCTTCTGCTTCTCAGATTCCCTGATCTACTAAGTTTGCATAGCTTATTTTTAATTTGCTTAATATTTTGGCAGTTTCTCAGAGATCTGTTCATGAAACCAGGGCTCCAGTTCTGCCAAAGCACACCTTCTGTAGAAATACATTGACCTCTAAAAAAGGCATCCTGACCACTGCCTCTGATTTGCACTAATTGTAGCAGTTCTGCATAGAATAACATACTACGACAGCTTTTATACCATCTCTTATCTTGTTTTTATTTACTCCTTATTTGTCATAACCTATAGGAATAATGTTCTATGGGAAAGAATCTTTCTTCATAACTTATCTGCATAGTACCTTTCACACGTCCACATTCCTCCAGAAGGATTCCTTAGACCAACTTTTTCAGAAATAGCAAATACTATGTTCTTTCCAAATTGTGAAATTACGAGAACAGAAGAAAAGCAAGTAATCTTTGGTCCCACAGATTTCACTTTTCTCATATCATGTCAGACTTCTCTATTTCTTCATACGAAGTCCTGTGATACCTTGACAGCCTGCTAAGTAAGCCTCCCACAGATCTTCATAGGTTCTTCATAGGTTAGCACAGGATATGAAAGACTATCCATTTCAGCCCCTTTGCTTACCTGCATTAGTTGTAACAAAACCTCTATGGAAATTAATTCTCCATAATTACAATGTCACAGATGCAGGGAGAGAGAGCTGCAGATCACAAAAGCCATGGATACACTCACTACTTGCAGGAGCTGACCTTCACTTATATATTTACGCATTTTTGTGATTTCTAACAAAACAGTTTTACCACAGTTTTGAAGATAAGCCTTTGTTTTCACCCCACGACCATGCATTTTACATAGCACAATCCCTTTTTTTAGGATTTTCAACTACTTCAATTCCAGAAATTTCAACAATTTTACCAGTTAAGAAAAGGTAGTGCAGATGAGCTTATCCATTGTCTGCAAATCACTTCTAATTTGGCTTAGAAATTTGCCTAATTTAATCAATTTTACAAATTAAGCTGATTCACCTAATTGATCTTTTTCACTTCTAATATTTTCCCTGTCACCCTCCTATACTTTTCTTCCACCCTTTCCTGTCATCTCATCTTGCGATTTTTTTCCTCACAATCACAAAATTTCTATTATATCTCTGCATTTAAAACAATATCAAAAAAAAAAAAGCAAAATTTGAATAAAGAAAATATTAATAGGGAAGTATAGCTAAGCCATGTATTGCATGCTGCTTGCTTTCGATAAGGCATCAGATATTAAAGTTGAACTTTTGCCTAGATCCTGTCGCTTGAGGTAGGAAACGTGGTGGAAGTGGCAGGTGAGGGTCCTTATGGTCTAACTGAAACAACATCATCTCCAGCAAGGCTTTAGAGAAAAAACAAGTATTAATTATGAGAAAAAGGAGAAAAATAGCAGATTGTGAGAGCTGACAGGAAACCCTATTTCCCCCTTATCACTTAGTTATGTATATGAAAAGGTCAGAGCAGCACTACAGGGTTGTTTCAAGCCTTCTATACAAAAACAAACAAAAAAACTGCACTGGGTTTTTGTGGTCATTTAGCCTCTTGGAAACATTTGAGCTCATTGCTGTAGGTAGATGAAAAAATTACTTGCATTTTCACTAGGAGACTCTCTCTGTTATTCCTAAATGGTCTTTGACAGGGCCACTCATTATGGGATACCATTCTGCAGCTGACAACAAGAGGAGACACATATGAAATAACTGGACCAAATCCTAATGTAACTTCTTTCCAAATGGATCCTTTGTTCTGGCTCATCTAAGCATCACTCAAGCCTATAGCATAACAAGAGGCACCTACTTTTCCCTATGGCAGGGAGCTCTCCACTTATTTTAAATCAACCTGAGACTAGGTAATGTTTGCACATGACTCTAAAAATACATATTATACATTTATATACTATTAATGAAAATGTATTAACTAGGAATTATTCTCTGCAGAAGATAAATTTCCTCTTTTCACTCCAAGTCAGCTGTTAAACACCAGTCTGAGTATAATCAACTAAGATGAAATTCTGTTCAGATAAAGTAGGCAGATACTGCCCAACAGCATAGTCTCTGTAAGCAGAGTAACTCTAACCTTACAAGAGTTTAGAAAGGAGTAAAGAACTAACCAAAATTGCCCTGTAAAACAAAGAAAAATATTCCTTCTATGTCTCCCCTGTTATGTTTTAGTTAAATGAGGGACTGTTGTGCTTTAAATGCAGTCCATCTCCAAGCTCGTTTTTCCGTAGATTAGTTTTTTAGTTTCTTTCTCCAATCATTTTATTGTTTATGCTATACAAGCCCAAACTGCTTAAAATAACATTAATTCATCTTTTTCTTGGTCTTCATAGAGGATGAAAATGACATGAATTTCTGCTGGAATCTCTCAGTTACAACATATCTGGGAATCCATCTTCTCATTCACCCAATTTTCCAGAAACATGTAATGAGCATGCCATTAAAAAGTTAATCATAAATATTTTACTACTGAAAACACTGCCCATTTTGCAGACTTCCTGGATGCACTGACACTGTGTTTGAAACTATATTCCAGGGCTGCATTAATTATGCATTGCAACAGCTGCCATAGATCCAGTAGTGCCAGCTCTTTAGGATAGGTTTTTCTATCTGAATCATGAATACAGGAACAACACCCTGACAGCATTGTGCCTACAGTCCAAGCTGAGTACAACCATTATTTTTTAATTCCAGCATTGTTGCAGAATGCTCTTAAACCTGGATTGAATAAAGTTAGCATTTCCTCCATGACAACAGCTTTGCATTATATTTCATTGTAATTTTTACCAGAAAGTCATAAGGTTCCCACTTCTACATTGGGATTTTTCTAGGTGTACAACTCAATAAGAAAATATTACAGATTACAAACTCCCTGCCCTTGGATCAGGGTACTGTCTCATGTGACAATCCAAGAGGAAAGTACTAACCACGCAGAAAGAGCTTAGCAATGAAATTCTTTGAGTAGAAGGCACAGATAAATGAAAGAAAGAGGGCAGGAACAGGGAGAGTTAGCAGACCAACAGAATTGCCTAATAGAGTAGTATTAGTATTCTGTAGGTGGAAGGCATTTCTGTTTTAACTGAAGTGATAAGTTTGAATAAGATGGATAAGATCATAAGATGAACAGAAAATGAACAAGATTTGCAAGCATCAGAGCAGCTATATTTTAATGTACTACATGCAAAATATTTGAGGTGGAGCTCCTTGGAGACAGTCAAGTATATTCTGTCTTCTTTATACTTCAATCTTCCTGCAAGGTGCTGAGATTGACAGCAAGAAGGATCTAGGTGAGGGGTGCCTGAACAAATCAACCAGAAGGTTTCAGAATACAGAGCTCTTCAGACAATTTACCAGAGTTCCCAAGCACTTTATTAAAATGCACATTAAATATCTAAACCCTGTACGCATACAGAAAAGAAGAAAAAGTTTAAGAGGAAAAGGACAAAAACATCACAAGAACAATAACTTTAAGAACAAAAAACAAATTTCAATTTTGTCAGCCATCCCTATAAGCCACATGACAATGACAACATCTTATGCCCAGCTGCCAACTACCTTTTTTCAGCCTTCTCCAGAATAGGACTCTCATCCCTCTCTCTCTGATAGCTTCTCACCCACGGTACTGCTTTTAAGAGGAATTTTTTTTCTTGTTTAACCTTTCCAGGGGATAGTTTCTGCAACAGTTACTCCTCAGTAAATTCAAAGACCTTTCCTTCAGGAAACATAAGCACTTAAGAGAAAGACTTGCTGACTTAACTGTGACAAGGCATCAGAAAAGGGAATTGCTTTACAATAGTTTACAGTATTTTTTATTTACTTAAAACTTGTGTTCACAGAGTTCAGCCATGCTCCTGTCTGTGAAGCTACAAAGCCTATTCTTCCACAAGCACCTCAATATCTCAACTCCTTAACATTGTGTACTACTTGACCCAAGTCATATGTCCTTAGGCAAGTACAGAGCGGATAGACTGAACTTCAGAAATACCTGGGTGTAGTGACCCCTCATTACTCAGATATTCAAGTTGCAACATTTGTTTTTATTAACTTGAGTTTTTAAGAGCCAAGAACCGAACAACATTTTTTTGGAAAAAGAAAAATTATTTAGGCCATAATCCAAAAAAACACTTAAGGACATATATATCTCCTATTATATCAAATTCAATGGGATTATATGCAAATGTATCGCTGGATTTGGGTGTCCGTGAACTAAATTAATATAAGTTATTTATCGCATTATTGCCTTCATTATAAATTGACTTATTAATTTTTAAATATATATATGTTTTTTTAAAAAAATTATTTCTTTAAAAAAGTTTTTTAAAATTTTTTTAATTGACTGTCAAATACATTTCAACAGTTGAGTACTCAGGTTAGGACTTGTCAGTACGGTAATTTTTGCTGAACTGTTTAAAACAGACAATACTCCTGAGACAGATTTTCTGATACTGGAGACAAGCAGACAATTGTTTAACATGCATTTAGAGTCTGAAATTTCCAATTTTCTTGACAAATGTAGATATAGAAGCTTTGACAAGTGTGTAAACTGAAAACATGGACTGGGTAAAATATACAAATAGTTTGACTTTATCAATCAAAATACTTTGGCTTAAAAAAAAAGTCAGATCAGCTAAAATTTTCAAACAAAAGTAATGGTTTACATTTCAACAGGATTATGATAGAATTACTTCTTACACAATACTTCTTATGTTTAGGGAGGAAAAAATAGTATTTAGCAGTAACAAAGTGATATAATCTAGTGAAAAATATTTTGTCAGGTGAATTATCTTCCTTTAACCAGTATCTTGGAGTGAAGGAAGATGTACTTAAACATTAAATTTAACGTGAAAATATTAACATAATGCAGAAACAAAGTGTATGCATATAAACATTCTGTTCTTTTCTGTTCAACTGCAACATAAATCAATTCCTAAAGCTACAATGCTAAAACAGATATCCTGGGAAGCAGTAGGTAGACCGAGACCAGCCTAAGTGGTGTGAGTGCATGGTCACTGCCACTCACATCATTCCCTTGCAGTGCAGGTTCCAACAGAACGTATATGTGCACCAATAGTCTAGAAACAGGCGCTATCACTTATTTTAAATATAAAAGTTCTGAATGAGTTAACAGCATTTCTGAAAAACAACACAGCAGGTACAAATTGAGAAACCAAAGGCAGCACCTTGCAAAAAGTCTCTTTTTGAATACTAACAATTTTTGCTTCTTGGAAGAGATTTTTGTGAAGCAAGGAAGACTAATTAAAACTATGAATCAATTTCTACAAATAGATGGAAAGCAGAACCAAAAAAAAAAAAGTTTTGTTCTTGGGATTTATTAGGTGGCTGAATATTTACAGCAGATATAGTTTTACTCTTCCAATTATAGGACCACACAAGAAGCAGAAAAATCCCTAAAAGCTTCAGCAGAACCACCCCACAACTGGAAGCATAGCATTGACAGTGCAGTGTTGTTCCCAGCTTCCTGCCTCAGATGACCTGAGCAAACAGCAACTGAAAAACCAGATTTTTCTAGAGATGCAACACAGCTGCAGTTATTTAGGCATACTCCAAGAATTATTTTCATTCAGATTCACATGCTTCACTTACTATCTCTCAGTTTTAGGCTTGAGAACTAATTATGCTCTGTTCATTTATTTAAGGTCTAAATAGAATTCCAGAAGAGACATTGGAGTACTTCCTTCTGTGTCAAGTTAGACAAGTTTCAAAAAGCCCAGTAAAGCTAGCTGTAATCTGGTTAAAGAACTACGGCAGTTTTTGCAGCAGTAATGCACTGAAGTATTCAGCAAAAACTGGACTACATTCTTGTTCAGGCAAGTACAGGATACTGAGGATTTAAAATGATGAACTAATTGAAGACATTAGCAAAACTGCTTTCTCTGTATGAATGTTTTTAAAGCAACGCTTTATAATAACCCAACATACTCCTTACCTGTGCAATTCTAACACTTCAAAAGGATCATTTTGATATTCTACTACCAGGAATATTCATGTGTAATGTAAAGTCATTTATCGTCACTAGAAGCCATTTTCATTTGTTTCTAACCATAAACTAAAATTATTCTGAGATTTTGATTAAGAAGCTGTAGACTGAAAATTGAAAGTTATATACAGTCCTTTCAGATACCAGTTGGGAGTTGATTCAGACTTAAGGAATTATATATATTTTTTTAAACAATGTATCCCCTATACCCGCAGAAGCAACAGTCTTAGTTAAGATCATGTAACTTTTTTCCAGTCTATTACAGTAGTTCTGACAAAAATTCCAACAATCACGTATAACAAAATTTTAAAATCTTTTGTACTTACACCCTGGACCACAGCACGACAGATGCACAAACTGACACAAGTCAAAGCTGACCCATTCCAGTCTTTGGTTTCTGCATTAGCTTAGGCATTATTTTCTGTGGGAATAGGATAAAAAAAAAAATCACAACCTAGATATACACATATTAACAAATTACATATTCCTTAAAGCACAAATACATAACTATGGTTTTTACTACTTGCCTATCAAAACCAGTAACACAAGAACATGACTTTGCTCAGCCATTTCAAAGCAATTAAACCAGTGCTGCACTTTGTCTTCTGTTATGCAAAAATTCAACAACCTATTTAAATTGTGACTTTCGGCACAGCAGTACCAAGAGCTGTTCAAGAACACTGCCGCAGCTCCACCCTAGGTCAATTTGTCCCAGCTGTGATGCCCACTTCATTGCATGATGATGTCTCCTGCCAGTTCTGCTGAATAGCAATGGCTTCTGCCTCCCTGGCCTTGGGATACACCAAATTTCAGAGCCTCCTCAGATTTCCTACAGATATATTAATGTGTCCATCTGTATGCACCACACTTAACAGAACACATGAAATGCTTCCACTTACAATACTTTCCAGCATAAACATGCTCGGAAGTACTGCAGGCACGGCTCTCACCATGAGGCAGCACAGGCTGCTCAAACCAAGTCGATGCACATTAATCTGTGGGCTGCAGCTTTACAAAAGACCCAGTGTCCTGACACCACTGTGGACAAATCAAATGATTTCATTTTCCACACCTACATTCAGAAGGGGCATTTGCACTACAAAGCTGATGTCCTGCAGGTACAAGGTTTAACTTCTGAAAGCCATTGAGGCACTTGAACTATCTTAAAAGCATCTGTAGTTCCTCATTCAGTACATCATTTAAACTTCCTCAGCATTTTTAAAACATAATCTGGTAATAGTAACAAGCTCAAACAGTAACTTTCATCCCAGCCTAAAGCAATACACAAGGTTCTCACTTTCAGACACTACTGAAACACACCCTGCACATCCCACTGAGCTTAACAGGTTATTTAACAATTGTTAGCATTAATGGACACTGCTTTTCTAAAAGCACAAGTGCTGCAATGGTCCCCTTACCATACTTGACTCATTTAAACTACCCAGATTTCTTGATGACATTGTAGTAATCCCTTAAAACTGTCACTTCACTAAAAAATCAGGGCCCCTCATTTAACCATAGCAATCTAGGTATTGGTCAAATGCCACTCTCCTACGTAAGTGAAAGGAACAAGGCAAACACCGGCATTCCTTTCTGTTATGCAAGGAGAGGCTCAAACACAAAACCTGGACTAGAGATTCTCTGCGTTTTTCTTACCAACAAGACCATTGCAAGGTTATGCAGAAAGAAGGAACGTTCCATTTGTTGATTCTGTATTGCCAGGAGGCAATATTATCTCACTTCAATATTCTAGCTATCTTTTTAGATTTTTTGAGACATCACAGTGCACGAATACAGTACATGCAGGCAATCAGGTGAAATCAGTGGTTGGCATGAGGGACTGATTCATATCATGAGGATTGTCATCCCTTGCACAGCCGCGTTACAGCTCATGCAGGGAACCTAACAAGCGCTGCCAAATCTCTTGTCTTTGAGAAATAAAGCATGGTAACCAAGGAGGGTGGCTCTTCCTCCTTATGCAAACAAAGTCTTGGCAATTGGTTATGCCCTTCAAACGCATTATGAGATCTCTGTCCTTAATGACATCATCTATTGGCTACTACCAATGAAAAGATTTTGAAGGGACTGCCAATTGCTCGGTACAGCAGTTATTTAATGGCCGTCCAAAGCCTTAGCTGATATGATATTAAATTCATCAAACTAGTTCCACAGGTGCATAAGGAAAAAAGTATGTTCTCGCATCAACATCGATTTCAGCTTTCACTGGACCAGTGAATATGGGCACAATGAGGGGTGGGTGGTGCATTTCAGCAGTGGCAACAGCAACAGTGGGGCAGCTCTGCTGGTGCAGATTGTTATGAGCACAGCATGCAGACTCTTGTTCAGTGCTGGTGAAAACGCATATCAAATGGAGGTGACTACATTGAAAAGTAATGTTTTGTAGCTGAGAAGCTGCTCTATCAAATTGTGCTCTTGTGTTCTTTGTATCTGCTGTAGTTTCCATGGAAATAAATAGGAGGCATTAGTGTTGGAACAACCTACGTAGTTTATACTGTGTATTTCATGATATAAATAGAGGTATATTATATAAAAGCAGATAAAAAGAAGAGATAGGAAATGCTACTTATTTTCTGAAAATCTCAGACTGATATTACCCATGAGTCTGTGAGGTATTTAATTTCACCACAGTATTAGCAAGATGATTTAGTCGGTTGCTTACTTGCATTAAACTTAGATTTTGAGAGCCCTAACATAGCATCACTTTAAAAGAAGAAAAGGCAGTCACAGTTGACCATAGATCTAAGCCTACTGGTTTGATCTAAGGAGCTCTTATATGGCACTTGTAGCCTATGGAGCAAATATCACTTCACTCATCAATCTGCATAGCTTCACTTGGACTCTGCCTTTTCCCTACGCTCAATGCAGAACTATCACCTCAAATCCTGACTCTGCAGGAACACAAGCATATGGTTAACACACTTAGTATTCTCTGCTGGTAACACAGAGCTTATTACAGGTCATATTAACATATACTATCTGACTTTACAGTAATTAGGCCATGTAAGGCCCATTGCATAAATCTGAAATGTAAGATATGAAAAGATCACAAAAAATGGGAGTTAATGTTAATTTTGAAGGCATTTATAATAAAATTTTCTTCACTGTATATCAATGTCATTACTAACACTTCTCAGCAAATTCCAATAAGAAAATAGAATCAAAATGCTTCCTTTCCAATGATGAGCTTTCTATACCATCAGTGCCACATGCAGGTTTATCTTTCTATAAAGCACCTTGTAGAGACTAGCCTGTGCCATGAGCAGAATGGTCTTGATCTCAGTTAAATGCATTCCTAAGGTACTTAAGATGTACTGCTTCATCACTGATATTTTTACTAGGTTGTCAAAGAGAAATATCATTTTTCATCCTGCTTTATTTCACATTACTTCAAGATACAGTAATTAACAAGAGTCATTAGACGCTGGCAAAACTGTCCCTTTTGAAGTTTCTACATCACTGTCACCCTGGAAATAAACCCAGATTATTCAATCTTGACATTAAAATTGTGAACACAAGATAAAAGACTGGATTAGCAACTTCATAACTCCATGCCTAGAAAAAAAAGTGAGATCACCAGGAGGTGATTTTAGTTCAGTTTTGATGGTTTAAGGAGTTCCTTAAGGATGAAGAAGGGGAGAATATCATGTCTTGAAAGCATACGAAATGAGTTATATATCTTTTTGAGCATTCCAGCGTAAGATATTACTATTATCTTTTATTTATAAAATCATAGAGGAATACCAGGGTAACCATCTGACAGGCATGTTATTCATATCTCAATACCAGATATTTTAAGCTGGAGCTACATCTCTTGCATACAATCTGTTTTCCTTTTTCTCTATAGATACAAATCGTGGAACAGAGAACTAGTTGGCACAACTTGTTGCCTCTAAGACACTGCAGGAAACAGGCAAAAGATGGTTGCATACTGCTGCTATTAGGTGGCTTGTGCGAAATTAGGTGGTTTGTGTGAAGGATTTCATCTCCTAACCAACACAAAGTATCTTCCTCACAGCAAGCACAGCTAATGGAAATTTTGAGGCTGAGAATTTGAGGTCTAAATCAGCAGGAAAACTGAATTGCCAGCTGACTCCTAAGTATCTTTCCAGGAGTTTGGTACACACTAAAAATAAATGGCATAGGAAGAAATTATTTTGCTCTTAGAATGCTATTAATCCATTTTGTGGAAAACAGGAAAAAGTCAGCCTTCAGACCTATCATCCCACTTATGTGCTTATCAACCTGTGGGCAAATAAGCATCAAAGTAACATTCAAGGCAACATACAGCTTCTTTAACATCAACGTTAATATTACACATTTAAAGAATTATGATCAAAAACTACATGATCATTTTATTGTACCCAGAAGTCTAGGAGGAAAAACATAAATCTCNTTTTTTTTTTTTTTTAAGTCATTGAAGCCAATGGATATTTACCCTGGAGTTCTGGTGGGCTGAACTCAATTTCAAGCTTTCAAGCATTGCTCAGAATCACTAGAGTTCAAGTTTTTTCCTAAGAATTTTTCCCCAAGAAAGCAGTAAACTGATCATGGCCTAGCTCAAAGATTTTCCTGTATGTTTCACATACAAATTATGAAGACGTAAAAGTATAAAGTACATAAAGATATTCTCTTTGTACAGAAAAACTATCACCAGAAGTAATATTACTGCACGCTTAATTTTACTGGTTTACAGGCAGGATAGAGTTTTTAATGAAAATCAGTATGCAGCAGAAGATCACAAGGACAGATAACCCAAAACCCACCAAATGAAGCAGCCCTTTCTTAGAAAAGATTTCCTAATGTTCTCAAGTGATCTCTCTTTAAGCCGCTGACACGTAAAACAATGAGCTACAATGAACATTTATGTAAGAAATTCTTTTATAAATTTGAATCATTATTTAGAATAGAAGCATTTAAACTGGCTTTATCTATGTTCTATCATTTCATTTCCATTATTGTCTTTAAACGATCTACAATTTTTTGAAAGGAAAACCTGAACCTTCAGTCAGAACTGTTTGTTTTCTGAAAACAAATCAAAGGACTACTGAAATATTATCATATGCTTTCAAGTATAAAGGAATTCCTCAAACAAACACATAAAGGCACAGGTCTCAGCACTGCACATGGCCAGCACAACATTTTTCCTTTCATTTTCATGCGATTTATGCAACTCTAGCGCGGGGTTGATGCTAATTGCACTCACAGATATTGGTTTCCCTTAAGTTATGGCTTTTAAAATTATTTGAAGATTTACATCTCTTTTTTTTATTAATTACAATTCACAATGAAAAAAATCCTCTAAAAACAACATGCAGCTTTTGGTTTGGTTTTGTTTTTTTAGGGCATCTGTTAACATTTATAACAATTTATCAGAAGACTAGCTTACTTTTGTAAACAGCCCATGATGTTTTTTCACTCTTTTCAGTATTTTATTCCACTACATTTAACTTTTTTCTTATTGAACTTAAAGCTTACTGCATTTTTGTGTACTGACTCTGGATTTTTCCAAGATCATTCACAGAGAAAATATTTCCAATTTTTACTTAGTTTAGGGCCAAGTGTCCAATACTTTGAACTTCACATTTCTAGTAATTGAGTTTTTATTGGTAAAATGGATAATAGGAGGCCTTCACATACAAATCATTCCCACGTGGTTCATTTGCTCAGTGTTGGAAACACCTCTAGCACATACAGCTGACCAGTACTTGAACTCTCTCGCTATTGGTACATTTCTTCAAATTGCGTTTGCTTATCAATCAAAAGCAAAATTTACATATGCAAACATTTACTGGAAAAAAATTGTGCTTACATATGTATGCATTTTATGTAGATATTTTAATACAATGATAAAACCTACCAGGAGGACTCAGAACTGTTCATGAAGCTTTCTTCAAACACAGGTTATGTTGCTTGTTATGATGCCTGATGATACTCTGTAGCAATTGTGAACCCCTAGGCTAAAAAGAGCCAGGGAGATCCAGCTCAAGGGAAAGATGCACAAGCTCAAAGAGAAATGAAACTAAGAATCTGTTGGGGGGTTACTAAACATACAGTGGTCTGGGAAGTGCCACATACACCTGCCTGCTTCTCAGTCAGCCTAGGGCATCCACTCGTACGTAGCCCTGTCAAAGGCAAGACGCGCTGGCTGAACACCGGTAGTCAGCACTGGCAAGAGGCTGTGGAGTTTTCATGTACACATCCCTGAGCACAATGAAGCCCTCTTATCTAGGAATTACACAAAGCATGTAACAGAGACCAGTCCACACAAATTGATGCCTACACTGCTGTATTATTGACTAGATTCAGTGAATGAACACCAGACAATTTGGTAAGCTTTGTATATGCTTCATAAGCTCCTCAACTATTATGTCATATTTATGCCAGAGGAGTGAGACTAAGTAAAAGCAATCACCTCCACCTCTGTTTGTACAAAACATTCATGCATCTTCAACATCTGATGAAGACTCACAAACTTACTGCCTGGGTGGAGCAGGTGGTGTATCCTTCTTAACATATTCACTAAATGCCTCAGAAACAGAAGTCCAGATTGAGAATGTATAAGAATCCTCTTCTGAGAGTCTTTAACATTGTATCAGAGCAAGTAGGACATAGCCTATCTCCACCTTACACGTGGCATTGCTGGGACACTATGGCGCTCTTTTCCAGGGATATAAATGACAGAGCATCCTGCTGCTACTAATGTTTAAAGAATTTAGATGGGACTAAAAGTAAAGGTAGAAGAGCGTGACCTGACTGGTGTCACTTGGCAAACTGATAGTGTCTTGTTACATGCCCCATGAGATCCTACTTTGCATTCTTACAAAATCATATCAAAGAATTATTTAATTATATCAAAATTTATTTGAAAGTATTCCACAAATGCGACCTTAGCACAAAGATAAACAATTTATCCTAAGAATTTGACTCACCTCCTGCTTAAAAACCACACTCTAGGTTTGTGACAATTAGAACTCATGTCTGGATTTAGGATTATCTTTCTTGTTTTTAAGGGATTTATTAGGATATGATCACTGTTCAGCCAAACTCAGATTTTGTTTTTTATTAGGAAATATGCCAGTAATCTTCAAAATTATGAAAACCTGGAGGAACTGTGTACCATTTAAAGCATGTCTTAGACAAAGTGCTCCATGAGCAAAGTCAGAAAAATCTACTTTCAGCTGAACACGTGGGTATTCACCAAGTTGTGATTGTAAAGGATACTTATGTCATAATAAAGAATAAACACTTGACAGAATGTTTTGAAGATAAACATCTGGCATGAAATTTGACTGCATCTGTTTTTTGTATTTTCTTCCCTATGTAGCTCAAGAGTTGGCATTAGTGATTTATATTTGCTTAATGAAATCTTTATGGTACTGCAAAATTTAAATCATCTTTCCTTTATAAAAAAGTGTCTGTTTTTAAACCAAGTCTTTTTCCAACTAATAGAACAGCAGCACTGTGCTCACCGTAGCTTTTTTCCTCTTGGATTTTCCTATATGCTGACTACAGTGACAATCAATAATGCAGATGTTCTTTCTGTAGTTGTGATGTTTATTGCATGCCTAAGGTGACCTAATTTTTTTTTTAAATCTGTCAAAGTTATTTATGTGCCTGAAGTACAAAGTCTGAGAAAACCAGACTAACCACTACAGAATGAACGCATTTATATTTTGCAAGTGTCTACTCATTTTTCTTTAAGTAAAAGGCAGGATGAAATGCAGAGCCTAAGAGAGTGGCCACTCAAAACCCTCATTTGGAGAGCTTCATTCATGTCAAAGTTAAAGATAATCAAGTCAGCTCTCAGCTGATTCAAACCAGCACAGCACCTGTGACTTCAGATACTACAATGTTTGGGTTTTTTTGTTTGTTTTTTTCCAGCTCCTAGGTAAAAGGAAACAATAGAAAAGCGACAACTAACATCACGCCAAGTCCACTGCCAGAGAGAGTACATCTGTGCCCTCAGCTTCATCAGGGAGCCCAGAGGCCAGCAGAGGCTCAGCAACCCCCTGCTCCCCACCCACAGGATCAGGGCAAGGGGTAGAATGGAAGTCTGCGGTTATGAGGCCTCTGTTTCAACTCTTCTGTCATTCAGTGCAATTCTTTATTCACATTTCTGTTAATCGCACACATTTCATTAGCACTAATTTCCTGTCTAAAATCCTGGAAAGGAAGTTTGCCCTCAAGGCAGGAAGATTAGTAACATCATAACTTGAGTTATTTTTACAATGTCCTTAAAAGGAACAGGAAGGAAGGAATGCCAGGGACGATGTACCATTATGAAGTGTGTGGCCTTATTCTCTAGTACTCATTGACTTAAAACATTAATAGAATTACCACAAAGCAGCAGTGTATCTGTTAACATCATGTGACGGCATCCAACAGAAGTGAATGCGATGGCGATGGCTTAGCACTGTTTTAAATATCTTCTTAAGAAGCAGGTGTTAAATTATAAAATCAATCAGAAAAATTGTGTTTTCCTCAAAGATTTATTAATATGAAAGCAAACACTTGCAAGAATCTAATACAGCTAGTGGTTTGTTATTTTTTTAAATTAAGATATTGTAGAAACAAAAAGATAAGTACTTCCATATCTGGAAGTACTTAGCATTTTAAAGTGCTATACAGCATGTGAAGAACCTCTCATCTCTCTAAAGTGCATCATTCTTATCCACTAGGCTAACTTAAGATGCTTGCTGCTGCTATATTGGCAGCACGTCTATAAATATCGGGGGAAGTACTACTTCAGTTAAGGATTCAGTCTTGGATTTTTGCTGATAGGTCTGTGGTTTTCTCTTTTTTGTTGTTGGTGGTGGGTTTTCTTGGCTTGTTTTTTAATAAGTGAACAATGTACTTTGCAACCCAGCATACCCCTCCAGAGCTAAAATCTGAGTACTAAATCGATTTTTTGACAAGAATTCTTCCTGGGAAAGTTTGCCTGAAAGCCAAAATTTCCAATGATTTCAATGAGGTCAATGCTTCATTCTTACTCTTAACTTCAGCCATGGAATGCATCTAATAGCAAACACAGTACTCTGTAAAGAACACAGTTTATCTGACTTTCCTTTGAAATAAGATATGGGAGAGAAGAGTGAAAAGAACTCAGTCACATAACAATGGCATAAGTTTTGTGCCGTTTTGTATTCCAATTGCAAAGCAGGTGGGCAGCCAGGTTGATTAGACAACAAAAGCATTGGGTCCTTCCCAATGTTCAGGGGGGTCCAAAGCCTGAGAAAAAGGCTTATGTCAAGGCATCATCATCAGAATGGCCAACATGCAATCACCAGCAACTCTGCATTTCCTGACAGATGCAGGTTCTCTATGAGACATACAGGGTAATCTATCAGAAAATTACACAGTTATAAAAGGTAAAGGCACAGACTGGAATCCCAGAGAAAGATGGGATGTGCACCAAGGCATTACTCCTGGACCCAACCCATGCTGTGGCTGCGCAGCTGGAGATAAGGTCGAGGAACACACTAGAACAGCCTCATTTTTTCCTTGTTGTGGGAAAATTTTATTATTCTGAGGTTTTGACTACACTGTAACAACTTTCTTCCCAGAAAAGCTGATTTCAGAGGCTTTAACAGCCTCTGTAGTTCCCCCATGAAGAACTTAAATAGTTGGTAAAGCCAATTTCCTCTAGCCAAAAGAAGGGTTCTTGAGCACATTTTGAAGAGGAAGCATAGGGACTTCCCATATTGTCAAAATATTTTGATAATATTTTTCCAGAACCAAATAGTTCTATTTTACAGTTAGCAATGACTTATTTTGAGTTGCAGAATATGCCCTCTACTTCTCCAGTGCTTCTTGAAACACAAGTGCTCTCCACTGTCCAGCTCTGTACTTCTTCCGTTTAAGAGATGAAGGATTACTCCCCATTTGTTATACTCTCTAGCAGCCGCAATGCCAGCCAAGAAACAGGAGTAAACAGACACTTCCCATAACACTCACACATGTCCACACACTAGAGAGGATTATCCAGAAAGATTACCACGTAAATTATACGTGGGGGCTTGTGTCTGGGAAATCACCATTAGAAAATAATCAGGAGCTTCTCAGCTCCTTTGGGCTTGTAACAGGACTGGAAAAGCCTGGACTCATGTCTTGTTACTGCTTTATAAAATAATCTGTTCTAGATTTACAAATAATGCCAACTGAAGTATCTGTAAAAGCCAGAATGAACTAAATACCTGTGTGGACCTCATACACGCAGCTGTAAAAGCATTCTGCCCACGCAATTTGTGGAACAAACATCAAGCAAAATGAAATGGATAGTTTGAACAACAATTTCTGTAGTGGGCACGTTCCAAGAAAAAATAGTTTTTCCCCAGTTCATAGTTTTCTTTCCACTGCTATTTGATTTTTCTGTTCCATCACACATCAGTGAGCTATCCCAACACAGTACTGGGCTGTCACCAGCGATCTGCAGGACTCTCAAGGACTCCAAAGAGTTAGTTGTTAAAATTCTGCCACCAAACTAAAGGAAATCACAGGTCTGTTGGTTGTTATTGGCTAGACCCTGACAAAGCATTGGGAATGTTTTCCTTCCCTCTGATACAGTTCAAACATCTTAATAGTGCTAAGAAGCATCCATGCCAAAGATCACTTCTGAGACCTGCTACATTTCATCCAAGAAATAGTTTTCAGGAGATAGGGGACTGCCTTTCAAGCACTGCTTAAGATTCAAGTGGCTTCCATCTTTCAGCTATTAACAAGACTGTGATACACCATTACTATAGTAAGTATGGATCGCAACAAAACAAAACACTTAAAGTCCTTTGCATGAATATTCCATAGTTACTATTGTTTTATTGTCAGTGCTAAAGGAATAGGAAATCCCTTTTGTTCACCGTGGAAATAAATGACTACATACTTTTATTATACTCATTTGCAAGCATGTATTTTCAAACAATTTTTGCTGAAGCTCGAAGGAAATGCATGATCATCTGTTGTTAATATTAGTGGCATATCCCTGAAACGCTAATTCCTCTGTTTTCAATTGCTTTTTTTTTTGCCCTTTTTTTTTTTTTTTTTTTTGGATAAGTTCAGCAACTAGATGACAAATAGTTATTTTCATATGTATGTACGTGTGGTTTAAAGTATAACCCAAATACGTTGGATCCATTAGTACTGCCTCTACCTGAAAGAATGCTGGTATTCTTCCAACAGCCTTACCAATCTGCAATACTTCTTTATTACTATTTCAATCTTATGATGCTTAAATACTTTATACTTTTTACTTTTTACTTTTAAATATAAGCAGTTTCTAATGTAATCAAGCAATTTAAGTTTTTACATGTCATCAGCAAAAACGACACAACCACGCGTTCAGAATGTGTCTGACATCCAAAACAGCCAGATGGATTCAGCAAGCCCATGAGCAACACAACTTTTGAGGATTGTCCCACCACATGATTGATCTTGTACATTACAATAAGATGTCATTAGAAATAGTAACCTTATAAGAGGCAAACATTAATCTTGAAGTCAGGCAAGCAGTGTGTGACTTGTCCTACAC
Organism: Penelope pileata; assembly: GCA_013396635.1. Lineage (NCBI taxonomy): Eukaryota > Metazoa > Chordata > Aves > Galliformes > Cracidae > Penelope > Penelope pileata. The sequence continues at coordinate 201,580 of WBMW01005513.1, read as the reverse complement.
AGCTGCTCAAGAGGGATAGGGAGCAGGAATGCTTACCCTTTCATCTCCCCCCAGCAGAGAAACTAATCAGAACCGCTATCCTCACACCTCCCAGGATGACTTGCAATCTGAGTTTGTACAAGACCATGACAGAGACATACACTAAGAAACTCCTAGCTTCTGGAATTACTATTGGGATTTATCAGAGCAACATTTTCTAGAAAGAGACACAAAATATACTGCTACCTAGGAGAAGCTGGCTGATGGATTAAGGAAAGTGAGGAAGTGGTTCCACTCCACAGAACAAAAACAGAATTAAGCAAACCAGCTCAGACTATCCAAATAGATTACACCATATGTATACAGTACCTGATTTGCCCTGAGCAACCGATAAAGAAAAGCTCTCTTCCCTCATGATCTTACAAGGCATCGTATTGCCCATATACTAGGGCTTAAGGTAAAATTGTTGTCCAAAGACTGTTTGAGGACAAGGCTCGCAAGGACGCATCTTCCCCAAGCACAATGGAGTGGGACACACACCAATACTTACTGCAAACACACAGCCTCAGCCCCAAAACACTGCTCTGTACCATCCCTCCTAGGTCTGGGCTAAGCCTCCAGCATGGGGCTACTTGACTCCAGCTACAGCCTAGCCCACAACAGAGATGTGAAAGTTGCTAATGCTCAGTGTTCCCAAATGAAACTCTACCACTCACAAGCATATTGTGCTTAATTGTCATGAGGTAAGGGGGCGGAGGGGGGATAACAGCTCTATTCTCCTCTAACTCCAGCAGGTTTCTTAATTAATAACCTTGGCTAATTAGTAAAAGGTGTTAATGAAGTGAGCAGGTACAAACTTAACCTATTCAGGAGATTCTGGAGATTCTTAACTGAACTTGCATTTAAGGAGAAGCTGTTTAGAATATAAGAAAAACACATCCAAAAGTAATTTTTGTTCCTGAGATCACATTTCTTCCAACTCTATCAAATGTAGAGCATTTGTACTAAAACCTTACATTTTTAATTCAGTTTATACAAGTTGAAAGCCTGCCATTACTTTCACAAAACTAATGCATCCTTTCTTAACAAATGAACAAAGGAAAATACAGAACACTTACTTTAATCCAAACCTGAAACACTTAATTACTGGTTAACTTTAATTAGATATTTGGAAAAATTACAGTTTCTAGTGTGTTTTGAAAGATTTGGCTTGGAAGAAAAACTGTGTAACACCAGGCCACAGTAAAATCAGAGCACAATAGCCATTTCTATCACATTCTACTCAGCCATTTCTTAAGTTTTACTTAGATTTGCTTTAACAGTGCTACAGTTTCAGTTTCTCATTACACTAAGATTCTCCCTACATCTTTCACATGTTGTTCTGACAACTGTAAGTCCACAGCCAATAAAAAAGAAAAATCATAATAGCACCTTACAGGAGCTGAAAAATTGAAGTAATCTCTTTTCACTCGAATATGATCTGACCGTATTCCTAACAGCAGTTGTCTCAACACAGCTACTCATATTTTGTGAAAACCTAGAGTTTCATCATTATTTACCAGGAATCACTGCACAAGCACATCTATTGTTATCTTGAAATGCCCTTCCCAAGGCCAAGAAATAATATGATTCTTCTGGCTCTCCTACTTGCCAAGCACTGCTACAAGTCTCCTGATCCCCATGTTCCCAGGGGTGAAAGAAAATTAGATCAGATACTACCATTAATGTCATCAGTAGCAGTAGATTTTCCAATCAAAAGGCTATATTGACAATTAAAAGAGAAATATTCAAATGAATACTTAATACTAACTATTTGCCTTCTAACTATATGCTATAACCGTTACACAGAAATAGAGAATAAAATGTTCTTAAAGATACAATGTTGTGGAAATCAGTCTTTTATTATAGAAGTCCTAAAAGAAGGGAGAAAAATAATGAGAAAAGGGTAATGCTTTTCTTAAGTTACATCCAAAATGTTAGCCTAACAATGTTGATCACTCACTTCCTTTGCACTATAAGTACAGTTATGCAGACACTCAGATTCCTTCAAGATTCTTTTGGAACTTCAGTGGTGAAGTGGCCGGTAGGCAGATATGGGTTGGGACTAGGAGTTACATATTTACGTATTGGACTGAAAATCCCTTTCAAGTTCTGTATCCCACATAATACTGATTTTAAGTTAATAATCACTTTAGGTAGCTGCAACTATAAAATCATTACTGAGTTATTTAGGTAATTATGTTATAGCTGAATTCTAGGATTTCCCAAATAGAGGGAATTTTGCTCTTATAAAGTATGCCTTAGCAATCTTGATGGATAGAAGGAAAAAGAAAACAAAATAAGCCCACAGTCATCTGAATATTTACATTTACAGCATTGAGGTAGCTTTAGGAAAACTGCAACTCCAAAGAGCATCACGCTTGTGAAAAAAATAATAATAATTAAAAAATAATTAATACTAAAAAAAAAAAAAAAATCAGATATCCTCTTTAATGTTACTTTGGAAGTAAGCTTTCATGTTAACGCTCTGCATTTTGTCTGTATACATGTCCAGAAGTTTGCACAAGTCCTCTAGCCAAAGCCTGCAGAAGCCAACTGAAAAATCCCATTCATATGACTGATTTTTAGATCATTCCATTAATATCCATACTCATGACAGAAGTCTGGACATTGTTCCTGTACCAATGTCACCATTTTAAGTTTTTCCACTTCTCTAGACGTTGTCTCCAGTGTAACTGTAGTATGTGGATGTCACCTTGCTTTATGCCAGTATATCTTATTCCCTCTTCCATTCCTTTCTCCTGAGCATTTGCTTTATCAAAGAATCCGTAGGCAGAACAGGGAGGAGGGAGACTCTTAACTGTGACATAACCTCCATGTATGAATAAGCCTCAGACTAACTACTGAACACCACAGGCAGAATAAAGTTCAATATGGTCATGAAAGATTGCACAGAACTCCCCTGATTTTGGAGGGCATGCTGAGCAGGAGCTGGGGGGCAGGATAAGAGAATTGCTGGAACCTCTGGATGCTATCAATGCAAGCCAAGTGCATTCTCCCTCTTCCATGTAAATTTCCTTCCAGATGATCTCTTCAGTGTTCAAAGACAGTTCTGATGGCATGAACTCCAAATATTAAAAGACCACTGAAGTAAATTCAGAAGCAGCACTTGTGGCAAAGAATTCCTCTCCTAGAACAGATTATTGTATGAAAAATTTAGTATAAAGATACAAATTTTTTCCTTAGCTTTTATGCAAGTGTTTCACAACAATACAAAAGCACACACAGCTTCCTTTTTTTTTTTTTTTCCCCCTCCTATATCACTCCACTCACCACAGCAAAAGCCACAGGGCATCCCAGACATTGGGCAGGCAGGATGACTACTGAGACTTTGGTTTACTTTTCAAAAAATAACACGATGTGCAACTAATCTGAAGCACCACCATTGCTCATTAACACAGTTAATGGGAGGTAGGAGTGCTTGGAAGATCCTGATGCCTTTAGAGAAAGCAGGAAAACAAACAAAAACACGATGTACCACCGTAGCCATGCCTGGAAAATCAATTAAATGGGCTTTAGAAATAAAACTGTAAGTGTTAGGGAAAAACAGAAAGGAAAAAATCATATTCCTTTCTAAAAAATCATATTCCTTTCTAGTGTTGCAGAAGAATAAAAAATCCAACTTCTGCTCACAAGTATAATGTACTAATGTATGTACAATTTAGCTGGAGAGGAATTTGTACATAAGGACACTAAAAAAAACATCCAGGGACTGATTGCTTCATTGCAGGGAAATGATGTTTCTTAGTTTGCTCAGCAGCTGGACTTCAAATCAGCCCTCACTCATTAGTAGTTAGTGTTGTGGCACAGTAGTACTTTGTGACAAAACTGACAGCTAGAAGGGAACATCTTCCAATACAGATATCACACTGATATTGCAGCTTCACTTAAGGGGATTTGCTCAATGCAAATTACCACCTTCAAGTGACAAGTTGCTAAAAGCAGAAGTCTAGATCATTACATAGAAAGTCAAGAAAGAATCTGAATGCAGTAAAATAATTCTAGAGATAACATTACAGTGTTCTCTGCACACATGCCCACAAAGTTTTACTTCCAGCATCTGTGGTAGATCTCAAGGCAATAGTCTGAACTCACCCAGCATGTTGACTACATGACATTCTCATCACAGGTGAGGCTGAGACATACAATAGAACCAATTCATGTCCACTTCATGTCTAATTTTGCCTGTATGCTATACAGTAGCAAAAAGACAAAAATCCTTTACTCAATTACTTTTAATTAGGTTTTGTTACAACACTGTACATGTTAATAATTAGTAAGTTACAGCTGAGTTACAATCAGAACATTTTCCTTTCCAATATACATTTCCTCTAATGTTTGAGAATGTTCTTTGAAGATTGACTCAAGCTCTTGAACTGCTGAATCAAGAAAGTTGTACACGGAGGCCAGCCATGACAAGTATGAAGCTGTATTACGTACTGCTCCATCACTCAAATAACTCCAGCTGGACAATCTTAGGAGAGACTTGTGGAAATTACAACACGGCCCTCCCCCTGCGCGCACAGCGCCCCACCCCGNNNCCCCCCCCGGTGATTTATTCACCAAGCAGGAATGAAAAACTGAATTTAAGGTTTCTGCAGTTTTATGATGTTGTAGTGTTAAGTTCTAAAAGCTAGACTTTATCTGGTGGGCTTATGAAGACAAAGAACAAATCATTTGTATTACCTACATAGAGCAAGCTGCTGGCCTGAAAACATAGGTGCTTCTTCACAGAGAGAATACCAATAAAATTATTTAGGTACTTATTTAGATATATGATCTAATGAGTACCTTTCCATTGGTTTGTGTTCTTTGGGTTAGATTCAAAATTTTCAAGTGTAAGGAGGGCATGTACAAAGTGTGAGGTCTCAAAATGAGCACAAGTTGCGAAGTTTGTTTTTCACTCATTCTCTACTCAAAGGATCTGTCTAATGATTGCTAAATCAATATCTTTTCCTCTCCAGTGACCACCAGACTAGCCCAAGCTTATTTTTGGTTTTAAGTTAAAAAATTAGAGATACAAATATCAAAGAAGTTACTTTGTAGATGCTTTAGAACAGGAGAAATCATCAAAACTATCAACTATGATAAAAACCAGGGCTTATTCAGATAGAAAGACAGTGCACAGGGGTTGGAAGGGACTTCTGCAGATCATCCAGTCCAACCCCCCTGCTAAAGCTGCAGTACTGCAGTACACATTTAATGTTCCCTACTGCAGGCTGGACAGGAAAGCATCCAGGTGCGTTTTAAATATCCCCAGAGAAGGCAACTCCACAACTTCCATGGGCAGCCTGTTCCAGTGCTCTGCCACCCTCAAAGTGAAGTTCTTCCTCATGTTTGTATGGAACTTCCTGTGTTCCAGTTGGTGCCCCTTGTCCTGTCACTGGGCATCACTGAAAAGAGCCTGGCCCCATTCATTTGACTTCTGTACTTTAGATATTTATCAACAGTGATGAGATCTGTCTTCTCTTCTACAGGCTGAACAGTCCCAGGTCTTTCAGCCTTTTCTTATAAGACCCCTCAACAGCTTTGTGGCCCTCCACTGGACTCTGTCTAGCAGTGCCCTGTCCTTGAACTGGGGAGCCCAGAACTCGACACAGTGCTCCAGATGCGGCCTGACCAGGGCAGAATAGAGGGGGAGGATCACCTCCCTCAACCTGCTGGCCATGCTCTCTTTAATGCACCCCAGGATACCATTGGCCTTCTTGGCCACCAGGGCACACTGCTGGCTCATGGCCAGCCTGTTGGTCACCAGGACACCCAGGTCCTTCTCTGCCAGGTCCTTTTCCAGCAGGTCAGCCCCTAACCTGTACTGACCACTGAGGCTTTGGACTTTTCTTCCACCTTGTACAAAACATTTCACTCAAGCAACATCCATGTACTTGCTAGATTTAGACACCTTTCTGTCTCCCCCCTCCTCTCTTGCAAGGCTAAGATTTAAAAGTACAAACTGCAAAAGCTGCATACTGCTGGTCAACTACTGCATCTACAGTAACCGCAGTTGCTCAACTTTACTAAAACAAATTGTGTTGATATCTCAGGTGAGATATACTCATCAGTGCCATGATCTTTTAGTCCCTTTTCTACCATTATGTAAACTCCCTTAAACAAATTATCAACCAGTATTTTAAAGAACAAAAGCATTAATTCATTGCTAGCCATCATTGAAGCTACACAGGAACAAGTCTCAAATAATTTGTTTTGCTCAAGTCATTATAGTACTATAGTATTCCTGTTGTCTATATTTATGTTTGGTACCAGTAGCTCACGTGCCCCAATCTTAAGCAAGTACCAGCAGTTGGATGGTTAACAGAATTTCACACCAAAATATACCAACCATAAACAAGTTAAAGGTGGCAAGATCTCTTCAGATTTCTTTTTCTAAGTCCTTGCTGCATACATAAGCACAATCCATCTGTTTATGTGTGTGCTTAATCCATAAATCATGGTGGCTGTGCATTTGAAGTAACATATTGACAATGATTTGTTTACTTGAAATTTACTTCTACACTGTTTGAAGAGATAACAAGACTCAGTTACATTCAGAGCTTTAACATAAAAGAACCCCAAAAGAATAATTTAAGCCTCTCTTGAGTAAGATCATTTAATGACTCTTTGAGATGTTAAGAGGTTTTATATGCATTTAAAAAAATCATTTCCCAATTGCAATGTCATGATATGGCCTCTGAGAGTGAAGAGATAAAGTGATACACACATGCTGAACACATGGATATGAAGGAATTGGTTACCTTGGCAACAACAGCCATGTGAAAGCCTCCCTCTACTAAATTAGAAGTGAGAATATTGGAAAAAGTATGTTTTTTCCCAGTCAGATGCTGAAAATAGGTTATTATTTTTCTTTTTTAGATTTTCAGAGCCTTTGGCTTTCTGTAGCTAAACTACATTTGCTTTATCCCATGTACCTCAAAGTCCTAATATGCAGCACTTCTGTTGTATTTGGTTTCTATTCACTTCTTAACTCAAATACATTTTTTCTTACCCAAAAAAAGGTGCATTTGAGTAGATTAAGTTTGCCACCATGGTATGCAACTGCAGTTACTGTATATACTGCAAACATACATGAAACAAAATCTTTTCAGTGTTTTGACAAATAGATCTCAAACAATCTATTATTTAGAAAAAAATTCTTATAGTCTGTATAAATACAATTTTTCACAGAGTACCTGACAAATAAAGGAACAACTTCATGTAAGAGAATTCCATGTTCCCAAATCACTTAGCTGTTGCTGAAAATCCTACATCACAGACAGCTTTAGAGAACATACACCAGGGAGCTTTCCCTCAGGACCCCCAGCCAAGCCTGCCCTTCATTGCAAACCATGTGCTGCTTTGCTTGGAAGAGCCCAAGAACATTCTTTACATGTGTGCTATGCACTGCCAGCCCACAAAGTACTTACAAAAGCTAGCAGGTTAATGATGTGTAACAAAAGACTGAAAGTCACAGCTAACGCGTGACAGGAGGAGAGCCAGTGACCTCAAGGACAGCAACAAAAAAAATCTCTGCCGATCCATACATAGTTGCAATGTAGGAATAGCAATTAGGACTAGAAATCTCTTCAGCTTACAGAGGTACTGGTAATTGCTCAGACCAGAAAGTGTAGCACCCATAACTGTATAAAGAACGTCCTTGAGTCATGCTGTATTCCCTTCTGTGGGAGAGAAGCTCACGGTGGACAGCAGCAGTGAAAGCACATGCAGCGTGTCACACTGCGATGCACGCAGTCAGCACTGCCCAATCCACCTATTGCACAGAGGCACTGCAAAGACCTAGCTGCAACAGTACCAACTGTATGACTACAGCTCTGTCAGCATCACTCCTCCTGATTTCTCAGGAGTAACTTCAGGAGCACTTTAAGAGGAATTAAGTGCCTAAATTCTTGAGAGAATCTGGGCCTCAGTGTTTTATTCAAAGTCTTGCAGTCCTCGGAGAAACTCTCCTGCCAACAGTAAGATACCTCCATTTTAAGGACAGTACTTGAAAGAGTCCTGTCTTCTGTGAAGGCGTCAGTGCAAGTACATGGAGAAAACCCCAAATTCAGTTTATGGCTGTTGCACCATGTGTTCTCAATAAGCTTGAAACGTGCTTCCCACACTGCTCACTGGTGAAGCCCCGCTGGCAGAGCACGATGCAACCAGACTGTTGCTGAAAGAATGTACTTGCTAATTTATGGCTTGCTAACTTCCATTTCCTAGTTGTTTGAACTTATAAATCTTATTATTACGTATAAAAGCTTATAAATCTTGTTATTCTGGCATGGTTTGAGTAGAAATGGCATTATAACATCATTTAGCCCTAACACCACTCCCAGGGAGTTAACTGTTTGTGAGCACACTGGTCAATTACTGTAATTCCCTTCCAGCAGTGATCTGCTGCTGCTTATAGACAGCACAAAACACAGAGACTTATCTCCTGGCCCAAGCAGACATAGGCAAGCTGCACTAAGGAGGACAAGGTACAAGGGCCACATGCTAGCAAATGGCAGATGCAGTAGGTATCCTAACAAGGAACAGACAGCTCAAATTACATTTTCAATTGCCTCAATAGGTTAAAACAAAATTCTGCACGGTCTTACAAATGTTTCTTAAAATAATTAATGCAACCAGACTAGAACAGGATTTCATGCCACAGTACCACAATTAACTTCAGCCTCCTGGTACAATTAGAAAAGCAACAGCTGCTGAACTGTTCTGAGTTCAATGAACTACTTCAATTCTGCCTCTGCCCGATAGCTGGAAGTGTCGATGCCTTTCTGCCTCCGTTAGACTGCAAAACCGAAGTTTTACAAACTGAGCATTCAGTCTCATCACAGAGCATGCATAAAGCTGATGTTTTCATATGATGATTCTATCTATATTATTGCAATAGGGAAATAGTCAAAAATACTGGAGTTAAGAAAATAATATTACATACCTATATTCTGATCCAGAGTCAAAGATTGAAGCACCTCATTCAAGACCATAAAAGCTTTTGTATCTGTAAATTACTGCACTAAGTTCTATTCCCTTTCATATGCCTTGTAAATGCCAGAGAAATGTAACTCTACATTGTTCAAATTAGAGATTAATAAAATAACAATAAGCTTTACCTTAACACTATTTAGTTTAGAAATCAACACTTTGTCCATCTATTTGTCCTTATAAGGACCTAAGAAATTCCAAGAGGAGCAAAACATTGCAGAGGACCATTATAACAGCAGAAATGGCAGATGTGTGTAAGACAACAGAACCATGAGCAGAGTGCTGTAGAACTAAAACCGTGGGAAGAGAATGCAATACCATGACTGTCCTTCTAGGAAGCGTTGGTAGTATGTACTTCTGGGGCATTGTTTTTGAGCAGAAAAGTGATGCTCAAGAGCTGCTAGCTGATTATGAGAACTGCCATAGAAAACTGAAATAAAGGTCTCTCTTATCCAGTACAGCCATAGTAGCATACGCTGTGGAAAATGAGTGACAGAAAAAAAGACAAAAACAGAAAAATCTTTTGGATGCAGTCACCAACCTTTCAGCAACCAGCAGCTAAAATATTGAGAAAGGTAAATACAGATAACTAGTAGTCTGCAAACAGCAGTCTCACTGAGACAACGATATAGAATGTAAATGAAATACTCAAGTTCAAGATATCTAAGAGATCATAACTCTTGTTTAGAGCAACATATTCAAATAACCATATGCTTAACGTGTAGATTCAAACAGAGCTTATTGACTAATAACAAATTTAGTAAGAAATTTAATTTTTTTTTTTATTACAGTTACAGAGGCAATTTATGCCCAATAAATAACATAGACCCACTAAGTACCTCAGTGGAACTATTCTTCTGTTCTTATTCCTTCCCAGTACAGCGTCTAAAACTGACCAGCCAGGCAAGAAGGGAAACAACAGCACAGAGAGGCAAACAGATCTGCTCCCAGGCATATTGCCTTTCGCAATAGGAAGGGGAAGACACTCCTGGATTTCCTGCAACCCAGACAAACCACCATATCTGACTGCTACATCGCAATGGTGGCTGAGGTGGAGGCTCAAACTTCCAGAGTAAGGCCAGAAGACAACCTTTCTCTTGCAGCACAATAACACCAGGCTCCATACCAGTTTGAAGACTGTGGAGCATGTTGCCCATCTTGGCAGGACTGTCCTGCACACCCACCATATAGTCTGGATATGGTATCTTCTGACTTCCATCTGGTCAGGCCAGTGAAAGGTGGGCTGCACAGGCAACATTTTCTTAGCAGTGATGCCATCACAGCAGCTGTGAAACAGTGGGTCACCTCTGCTGTAGCAGATTTTTACAAGCACAACAAGCAGGCTCTGGTGAAAATACATAGCTAATGGTGATGCCCATGTTGCAGAAAAGTGCTTTGTGTCTGAGAATTCAGTCCATCAAATAGCATGATTGCGGTCTTTGTATCTGTTGTAGTTATCATGGAAATAAATAGGAGGCATTACTTTCAGAGCAACCTATGTATATAGTCCCTTTGAACATTACTACATTTGCAGAGTTATTGTTCTTAGAAAAAGGACCTACAAGATGAAACATTATATGAAAGAACTTAGTACAAGATGACACCATGATGCACTTTATGCTAAAAAAAAAAATTTTTAAATTAATATGGTACAGGAAGCAAACCAAGAAAGGAAGTGGTAGCAAATAGTCATTTATATTGCACTTAGGCAACTGTGTGTAGCTTGTTACCAGAGATCTGCTTTCCAACAGCAAATAATAAAATTATACTTTTTGTGCTGTTAATTATATGCAAATTAAAATTGGGTGCACATTAATGCGAAGAGTTGAATATCCATTTAATCAGATCCTCCCTGCAGGGTCCAATGATAAAAATGACAGAAGACTTGCATTACTAATTCTGAACTTCTCACATCTTGTACATACTCACTCTGTAAACGAACTGCTACTGTGACACCTGCCTGCTGGGCTGCAGATTTATGTTGATTAGGTCTATAGGAGCTAGCAGTAATCCTCCTGAAGGAAAAGTTCAGTTCTCTGAGCTGGGAAGCCTGAAGAGTGAATCTCTACAGTAATAGGAAACATTTAGGTGTTGAAATCAATAACAAACCCCTAATATTCAAGATTATTAGAGAAGGACTTAGGCTGTATTCTACTTTAACATGTCCCGTAGTGAGGCCAACCATCTGTTTAAATCTAGTTACCCTTTCTTATATGATTTTGGAGACACTCCTCTCCCTTACTGTCTGATTACATCTCATCTCCCTCAAGTTTTCTTCCCTGAACAGCTGCTGACTGACTATCTACCCTTTCCTCTATCTCTATTTTTTTCAGCTTTTATCTTCACTTCTAATTCTAGCATTGATAGAAACTTTCTGAGGAATAGAAGGGCAAAAGTCTCCTTGATGTAGATTCTCTCTGTTAATAACAGTGACAAGAGGGCCCTTAACCCTGTTTAATAGCTAAAAAGACAAGCAGCAGGGGAAGAAAACAGAAATTTATACGAATGAGACCATATTCTATTATGCTGCCTCACATGGTGACAGCTCAGACTCATGAATTTTCATCTGACATGACAGTCAAGATCACTCTCAGGGTCTTACTGCAGAGAATGCACATTTGCCTTTCTCCCTGCATCACAAGGCTGTTGAAATCAGCACCAGCTAGAGTGGCCTCTCCTGAAGTTACCCATACTCAGGATAAGAATGAAATAATTTTTTTTCCATCTCATTGCTACAGTAAAAACACTCCTTGTTGTGATGGCAAATCCCACCAACCTGACGAGAGATTCCCTGCTGTCAAGCTGAACAACTTAGCTCAGTAACCCCAGGCAGTCCTGTTCAGCAGTTAATACAGGGATAAGACTGAGTTAGGAAGGGATAATTTTAATTGTTTCAAATCTGTTTCAACCAATAAAGATTGCAGAGAAATAAGATGCTCTCAAGATAGAAGATTTTTCCAGTGGGATGACGACAGTAAGCCCTGTTGCCACCACTCCCTCCAGGGTACTGGTAGGGGGAACTTCTGGTGTGCATCACTGCAGAGAAGATGAACAGCTCCTGTAATGCAAACCCAGGCCCCATCTCAGCAGAGGCCTCCCCAGCACCTACCACATCCCAGCCTCTAGAAGGCATTCTAGGCGCTCTTATTCTGTTGTCAAGCCAAACTCAGTAACAAAGTACTTCTTCCAGTGCCATCTAAAAAGCCTTAAACAAAGCATTTCATCATGAATATCACAGCTCAGTCTAGAACCTAATGCAGTTTATCTGCCCATAACGGGTTCTCCCCTCTGCTTTTCTTGAGATCTATCCTGGCTAAAACAGTTGTGTAAGCTACAAGCAAAACATGGTTCAAAATTCTATTTTCTCGCATTAGTGATTGCTAATCCAGCATTGACTACAAAATTAGCATACGGTATTTTATCTTCAAATTTGGTAAAGTGATGCATATTTTGAAATCTCTAATTACAGATAAGATAAATACCTAATTATAGACTTTGTAGAGAGTGCATTCTTTCCTCATTAAACTGTAATAGCAATATATTCCACAAAACATTTATTTTAAACAGACTTTCTATATGCAACTGAATCAAAGCTTGCTAACAGAAGTATTTCGTTCCTAGGTCATTGATCTAATAAATTTGTAAAAGGTTTTTTAGTATGCCCATTCAGCCGCTGCCATGAGAAGCGGGAAGAGCTTCTTCCTGAATAGAAAGAGCTGTTTTGTTGAAGGAATCACAGTTTTTCCTTGCTTTGTCCTTCTGAAAATCTGTTTTCTTGATGTGTCTGATTCTATTTTTCTTTCATACTCAAGTTTAAATCATTTTATGTCATATTTAAGCAACATTTTAACTTTATTTATAAAGTTTGTATCTACTAAAAATTGTATTCAGTAGGATAAATTCATTATTGACAAGTTCAACTGTAAGCTGGAAGCAGAGTGATAATTTTAACTTTCTGAGGGAAAAAGAAATAAATAATGCAGATGATGACAAAATCTTGTAATTGTGTTATTTTGAAGACACAGAGAAAGACACTCAACGTGGTTTGGACATCTACAGATGGATTTGAGTGACCAGCTCCACTGCTCAAGTGGATAGACAATGCTCAACTACACTGAAATTGTGTCACGTGGATCTGAATACTTTTGGAAATCCAGTGCTTGCTGAGCTTCAGTAATTCACTATAGCTACCTTCCTCTTCTTTTAATTGCCTCTGTTGAAAATGTAAACCACCCTTCTTATGAATATGCTTTTAAAAGTCATATATCCATCTCATAAAAAGAGATTTTCCTTAATGCGTTGTTTTGTTTTCATTTTAAGAAACAAGATGTTATTCTTAAAATGATCCTAAATAACAAAGTATCCTTAAGAAGATAAGCTCATCATTTATCATTCTACAATATCCTAAAATTCAAAAATTAGTGTAAGTGGACACTTAAACATGTTTCTAATACACCTTCCGTGAAAAAAAATACTACCAAATATTATCAGAAGAACCTATGTGGTTGCAGATCAGCGTGTTTTTATTGTTTATACCCAACAACAGGGCTGAAACTTTCTTTAGGAGAATAATTAAGAACAAATTAGAATTAATTATTTAAATATAGGTTTCCTGCCTGCTGACTTAAATCACCAATTTTAATCATGATTTAAATCAAGCCATCCTGCTGTGAGCTACTAAAAAAAGTTTTCTGAATTGTAATCAAATAATACACAGTATTCAGTATTAATTGGAGTGTTTTATGGTTAGACCTGATATCTGAAATGAGACATACAAGGGTTTCCATGAGTCTGAATTCTTAATTTCTCGTTTCGCTTTTCATTACATTTGTCAGTTGCAGAACTTCATTGCATAACTGTTACAACCTGATACGTGCAGAAGACTCTGTATGAGACTGTAATCTCTCAAACTGCATTGTAAGAGAAAGTATTTTCTAAAACTGACACGAGTGAAGTGAATAATAAAAGACTGAGAGACACACAGTCATGGTCAATCTATCATCAACATATCTGATAGCGTCCTCTACAGCCCATTCATCTAACTATTCATGGCAATAGTTAACAGTTGAACATCTCCTACCTCAATATCCAATATGTAGCCCCTCTAAATGATACTGTATTACAAAAACAAAGTAGGAAACAAGCTACAGCAAGACATGTAACTGTATCACATAACTGACATGAACAGTATGAAGTTTATACAAATTACACATACAAGATAATTTATAGTTCTCTTTAAAAGGTTGCTTTGACCTCTGGATCTTCAGTACTGCGTAGAAGGCAGCCAAAATGTTGCTTGTAAAGCATCAGTAAAGTTCTGATTTAACAGAAGAATAAACACCATCGTTGCTTGTCTTTTGCTGTTTCAAACTACTGAAGTCCTACAGAAGCTATTCAATTACAATTTTGCCACATCACATACTTTTGGGACTGCAAAACAGTGAACGACAAAAAGTATCTTGACTTTTCATACCTCTCTCTAACTCTCCATTTAAAGACATAGGTAATACTATAAGCTTGCAAATGAACATATACTTTATGGGGTTAAAGACAGAGTGATCATACACCAGCTGGCATCACAGGCAAAACAGGTGACTTAAAGGAAACTAATTTAATTATTATCAGTTAAAAGAGATGTATGCTGAGAAACAAAGACAAAATAAATAAACTTCCCTCTGTACCCTACCTCCTTTTTCCCAGGCTCCACTTCACTCCTGACTCTACCTACTTCCCAAGCAGCACATGGGGTGGGTGGGTAACTCGAATGACATTGTTTCACCTTCATCTTTAATTATTTTGCTGTTGCTCTGGGAAAAAAAAGAGAGACGTATAGTACAGCTACTCAATTCTACTCACAACCATTGCGTCTGCTGGAGGCCAACTGACAGGCTAATGTGATAGTCAGTGGTGTGTCTCTTTGAAGTTAATCAAGCCAATACCTACACCCCAGAAATCATGAGCTGGACTTCAAAAGATTGCAGACAGAATCAAGAGGTCCTGAGGGGAAAGCATGATGGATGACAAAGAGTTGCCCATTTAGATAATTATGTAAATGATCACAAAACTAAATCTGTGAAACTTCAAGACGCTAAAGGGAGAGGAATTCAGAGGAATGAATTAGCTTGATCTGAAATACAAAAAAAAAAAAAAAAAAAAGAAAATCATAAAATTTGCACAGAGACTACGTCTCATAATAAAATCAAAAGCTTCCTTTCTGAACATAAATTCTTTAAAACATAGCCAGAACATCCGAGTTAGAGTTACTGTTAGTTATTATTTCACTTCTGCTTGCATACTAGATGAACACAGTTTTAACACTGCGAAAAGATAAACACTGAGGCTATCGCTGGGCATCTGCAGAAAGTTCACTTGATAAAAGCCATAACAAACTCCCTTACAGAAAAATAAAAGGTGACAAAGGATGAGGAAAGCTATAACGCAGATCATTTTCTCCCCCGGTTATCTGAGTTAAGAAATCATCTAATTCTCCAGGAATGTGTTTTCAAAGCCCCTCAAGATCCTAAGTAATTTAGGAGACAGTCCCACGTGCATTTGCACTGGCTGTATGGCAAGACAGATTTCATGTCCATGTGACGTTCTTCTGAATCAGTCGTCATTTCTACTTCCCATGAAAGATTACAGAGAAGAGATACCACTGTTTTCTTGTTCTCCTCCCGCCC
>WBMW01005513.1:173455-185834 GCA_013396635.1 Penelope pileata | reverse complement strand
GCTTCCAGGGTAATAAGGCTGTGATTTGATCCTTATTACTTGCTACCTTTCAGGTGATGATCATTCTCTAAACATTTTATTACACTAGCCATTACCGTCTCTGCATTAGCTTGCATTTTTCTTCTGTCTTGCATTCACCTATGGCCTCAGAGTGTAATCAAACATCAGAGTTGTTCTTTTATTAAAGATGCACAGTGCCTAGCACAACAGGGCTCCAGTAAGTGCACAGAAGTTCTAAGTTGTTTCAAAGCAAATAAAAAGGTTAGTTAATGTTATTAATCATCTAGGCTCTGAATGTTTCCAATGCACGGCTTGTCCCACAGCGTGAAACTATGCGAGAAAACTGCATGAGTTATAAGAAAGTGATGCTACACCTTCTTAGCAACCTTCCCAAAAAGCCTCACACACAAAATAAAAAGCCTTGAAACAAAGCTAAGTTGCCGGAGCAGGGTCAGTGGCAGGATAGATCACAACTCAGTGACTAATCTGTCCTTTCTGTAAACTGTAATTCAGGAAGAAAGATGAGCAGGTTCTCAGGTTGATCATGGCACAAACAGTAAATCTCAGTTTTTCACCGGCTAATAGAAAACATGAAAACACGAATCTATCAATAAAAAATAGATACTTAAAGTACTTTATAATGAATATTAATTAAATTATTTTAAATGGATATTAGTCTATACACTTTCTCTTTAAAAGAGAAGTAACTGACTGAAAATACCTGCTCAGGCTTCAAGCACTGTCTTTATTCATTGTTCGTACAGTTTAGAAAATCTTAATAGCCGATGTGAAACACTATCAACTATATAGAGAAGGTTTAGAGCAGTAGATTATCAACATCCCAGCACAATACTTCTCTCATGAGATTCGGGATCAGACCAATTAGACCTCACCCACCTTATTCTTTTGTCTCTTTTTGTCAGTAGGACCCATATAGGTATGGATTTATCTCCACAGCAATTTCAGTAATGTATTCATTGACATCAGGAGGTGCTACAGACAAAAAAGCACTTACTTTCAGCACAGAGTAAAAGTAGTACATTACTATCTCCCTGTGTATGTGCCTGGGGCAGATTCAGCAACTCCCCCCTTCATACAGGGAGGGAAGTAAATCGTGTCACCACCTCACAAGGTGCCTCTCACTATCTTCAGTTTCCCTGCCAGGACCCTTCCCATTCTCCATCTTCTTCCCTTACTCTGTAGCGACGTGCTTGAAGAAGGGTAGCACAGACTAGCTTGTGATTTGGCCTTACGTTGAGGTTACCCTTCCCTCCCATTGTTGCACTGAACAATGACACTTTCCTTACAAAGTAAGAAGTACAGCAATATACCTGCACAGAGTCTCAACCAAAACATCAAGGAGTACTCTTTATCGCTGACTTCAGAGTAAGCCAAACCAAGCTCTTAAAACTCGTACCCTGCCCCTTTACCCTACATGTACTGAAAAATGAGCTGCTTCACTGACAACAGCTTACCTAGTTACTTTCTTAGGTACATGCTTACAGGGTCAGGAATTTAGAAACAGGGTCCATCTTCATGCTACACTATCTGATAGCTCACTAACCGAGAACATAGCAGACAGCACCAAATCAGCTTGATCTGGTTTGAAATATCACTGATCCAAAGATCAACATTGAGAACAGTATTCCAGGAAATTTGTGTGACCACCTAATTTCACCATTTCATTGCAACAGAACCACTTTCAGAATCACAGTACTTCTCTCACTCATGCCCACATTGTTGTTTTCACAATTTTCTCCTAAGGGCAACGGTGAGATGCAGAGTTTTGTGAAGGCATATAAGCTTTGTAGATTCTGCAGGAAATACAACAATCTATAGAAAGAAGTTGTGAAATCTGGGATGCTTTGTGACTTCACCACTGCTTTGCTTAGGGCTTTCCCTATTAAGTTCATTTTGTCTTTTATAGCTACATGATCTGTCGTGAACTCCAAGAGCAAGCTTCAGCCCCACTGAATGGCTTTATGAAATGCCTTGCCCAAATCTGTCCCTAGGGATTCTGCACTTCTTATGAGATTTTTCTTTAAGAAACCTGTACAGCTTCTTCTCACTGTTGCTTTTCATTGCAACTCAGGACTGTAAGAAGGCTTTCTGTGCTACACTTCACCTCCTATTACACACTATTTGGTTTTGGATTTCACTGCAAAATGTCTTACCCATAAATCTACACATGTAACAAGGTTATTGCATTACAAAGCATAACTAGTAGAAAATAGGAGAGACATTTTCAGGAAGCAGAATACAAGAATACAAGTGTTGTGTAAGAATGCATCATTTCCAGGAGCTACAAGAGCAGAAGAGGAAAGGTGACCAGCAATGAAAGGCAGGAGAAAAACACTGATCCTGGCAGGCTGAAAATTCAGGTTTATGCCAAAAAAAAGAATTAGAGGAGGCCACTCTAGTACGTTCAGTACATGAGAAAACAACTGCTGGAGTCACAAAGTGAAGCTGCTATTTATGATCATTCAGTCTTCTGCCATTTTTCTTTAGGCTAATATGCGGGTTTGAATATTTGGGTAATTTTTTGAGTCTTACTCTGTGATTTACAATGCAAACAGAAGACAAATAGTTCTATTTCTGAAGAATACAAAGAACTTGTTAAGAAGGAAGTATTTTCTACCATTTTGTCTAGCCTTGCCAATAAACGCAGACTTCTGCTGTTGGTGACAGTGAACTTTCAAGGCTTGCAAACTACTGCACTACCAACATTATCACGTAATACATACGCAACAAAAATCAAATATTTAATCAGGCAGTAAGCAATAGCACAAGCTGCTTTCATCATACATTTAGCAATCCCACAGAGGAGAACGGTTTTACTCTGTGCCATTACACTTTTACAGCGCACGAAACCTGCTTGAAACTGTGTTTGCTGGTCCACGGAATTAAGAATTGCCATCACATAACGTGATAGAACTCTAACCAGCTTTATATCTATCAGATACTAAATGCCTTGCAGAAAATATCCCTCTAGAAAGTTGTGTCAGGGAGCAAAGTGACAGCATGCACATTTACCTTAGCAAGACTTTTAAAGCTGCATTAAAATAAAAACTTCAAGAGAAAAACCACCAATACAACTTCCAATGAACTGCCAGCCTTACTTAGTGGGAACTGGGTATCAACATTCCTTAGGCTTCTTTTAAAAAAAATCTCAGTTATATTGAAATTACACAGATCTGCTTTGCATGTTGGGACCAGCCCTGCTGTACCGTGTTTCAAAGCGAAACATCCATTCTATGGACACGTTTATGCCTGTCCTAGTTTGTGTCCTAGTATGCCTCAAAGTATCGCTGTGTCCTCTAACTTGCACTGCTTGTCTCTATTGTTGTTTGGAGCTTTAATTCATTTGGATCTCCCAGCTTCATTTCATTATTTTGATAGTGTGATGAATTCTAAGTCATGCATGACAGTGATGTACATGATAATGAGCTGAAATATTTCCTATTCATTTTGTTAGATAGATGCCACATTTTTCAATATTTCTCCTGTTACTAAGTGCTTTCACTTAGGTGTTGCAGGCACTTTTCAGCTCTACTAGGGATCACTATTTTACATTTCAAAAATAAAAATATAAATAACATGATTCAGAATTCACAATCTCATAAGATTTTTCAGTGTTGATTGAGACTGCTGAGACATTCACATGCTTTAAAACATAGATGGACTATTAGTGAATTTTAAAAACATCTACGAGAATGCAATTATGAAAATCCTCTACAGCGTCTATTTGTATTTAGGTTGTCAAATCTCCAGGCTTTATAGATTTATATTTGAAAACAGAACATACATACAACTAGAAATTTGACCCAATATTTAGAACTACTAAGAAGCTTGCTGCTTTCAATTAACAGGAAATGCAGACTCATTTGGGTAATAAAATATGGCCGTAGGAGTTGAAAAGTAAGATTTTTTTTTTTTGATTTTGAAGAACTTGCTTAGCTTTTGGGGGAAGGTGAGGGTGACTAAATGGCTTCGCAGTCCTGCATAATGCTAGACCATCTATGCACAGAGAGCAAAACAATTCCCATTTTGGAGCAGCCAACTGGTTAAGACCACATTTAAATGCTAGGTAGATTAAAGACACTGAATAAATCTAGGAAATAATAAGTGAAAGGCCTCATCAGCCTCTGAAATGTTAATGGAGATAAAACAGAGAAAGCCAGCATGGCCTTGGGCGTAGTCCCCCAAGCTACCACTTAAATCTGTGCGTACGTGTATGCCCGCAAAGTCACAAAACTTAAATAAGTTAGTAAGGAAGAAAGGAAGCTTCAATTCAGTGAACGCTTTAAATCATCTCCCTGGCTGATTTTTTCAGCACACTTAATCCCATTCTAAGATGCTTTGCTTACACTTGGCATGCAAAGCGACACAAGGTTACTGCTAACAGCGCAGCAAGACCTTCTCTGAAGACTTGAGTAAATGCTCTGACACACAGAACTGTGCTGATTTCCAGACAACAGTTTGACATATGCTCCATCATGTAAAAATCAGTCTTTACAAAGACCCACATCAGTTCATTTTAAAGACTCATTTCAAGATCCCATTCCAGACCCTCTTGCTGTAGATTTCATTTCCCCAACTGCTTAACATGCACATTGGAGCCTCCAACACTGAGCCATATAGATTTGTCTTTGTCTTTTGTGTTAATTATTAGCTGCTGCAGAGCTGTCTCTGTGGGTGAACACACACAGAAACAAAGGCGGCAAGGTTGTAAAACCTTTTATCTCTATCAGGGCACATTATTTGATAAGGTGCTAAGCTAATAGCAACGCATGTCAAATTGTGTTTAGACAGATCAGTGTGCTGGGAATTGGAGGTTATATTTGTCTCTTTAAACCAGCACCTGCAGAAGCCAAGAGAAATTCATACCAATATTCGCAACACTATGTAAACTGTAAATCATCTCAAAGTGGTTATTTTACAAACGGCTCTAAGAAAATGAACCTCTCATTTCATTTGCCTTGTGCCTATCCTTCTTAACATTCATCATTCTTATTCTCATGAAATACATGAAAATAGGAAATAGAACACTGGACAGCGAGTAATGCAGTATTATGCCAAAATTACACATCCTACACTTCTAGAAGTGCTTACAAGCACCCAACTGGAGATGTTAGTTTAGTGGAACATCCTAAATACCTCCCCATGAGACACAGGAGAAGGTATTCAAAGCATCCAAAAGCTGATAAAATAAAATGCTGTGGGAAAAATATCTAGATTCATACGAGTGTATCATAAAACATATTTTGCACATTAAATTGTCTATGATTTAAAGGTTTGGGCGGTTTTTTTGCCCTCCTCCACAGATGTTTCACTTCTGGTTATCAGTTTCCTACCTGTGGTAAATGTAAGGTAGCGTCTGAACAGGAGTACTTAATGGAAAGGCAGCAAAAACATCACCTGCCCATGAATGTTAACTGCTGATGATGGCACAAGATCAGCCTGAAAAAATGTCCTGTGGTCATTCCTCCAGAGACCTTCACATTTTCAGATAGCCTTGTCAGTTTCCATGTTTGAAACCAGTCTTGCCCACCAGTACTATGCATGCTCATTACCGTTGTTTCTTTCAACATCTTAAACACTTTCTACAGTGAAGATCTCTAGACGTCACAAGGAATTAGTTCAAATGCTAGGTGTCTAATTTGCATGAGGCTTATAACCTTGATTATGTGAAAGTCATTGGGATCAATGAGCATATTTAGATCATCAGAATTTCTGATAATCAAGGATGGTTTCAGCACTGTTAATAGGTTCAAATTTGGTAAGTTCAGGATAGGTGAGTTCAAGTAGGTAAATTCGGGATAATGGAGGTCCAAATAATCAGAATTATCCTGTACACAAAGTTTAAATTGTTTCTCCTTTCTCTACAGCCCCCACAGTAATTCTGAACCAAAAATCTAATACTTCTAGTAGTTCTGTACTAAAGGTTGTGTTTGCAGATACATAACAGAGTTTATACAACTATGTGAGACTTTGTATGTGGTAGAGTACATATTCACTTTAATGTTCACGCTGTTAACAAAACAGGCTCCAAAATGCTACATGAGCTAAAAAGCCAATAAAATAGATGTTTATTCTTGAGTGCTTTTGAAGGGCAAGAATTGTTTACGAAACATCTTCCACATGAGTGATGGTTTCCAGCATCCCCAATCAACAACTGACAAAAACCCAACATGTGCAAAACCAGAATGCACTCTTAGCTGTTATTGCAGTATTGGGATGATATTGGACGTGAACCCATGCTTACAGAGATGTGGCACACCTTCCATTTCGCTTGTCACTCTCTTTTCTAGAGTGAGATTTTTCAAAGCTAAGAAACAAAATAGTAACTGCCTTCGTGATAGAGCGTAGTACAAACTTTTAAGCTTATGTTGATAATCAGAGATCTTTGGGAATCCCTCCATTCACTGATAGGGGCACAATGATCCTGAGTATTTTAATGAATATACCTGATTAGCTTTTTGCACACATGCGTGCATAAGCAGTGGCCTTTAAAAAAAAAAAAAAAAAAAGACTATAGAGAGTCACCTTCCTATTTGTGAACTCTCTCAAGAAAAATTGAGTTTTGATAAATTTCTTGTTATAAAATTCTCCCTTTTGAGTTAGCTAAGATTAAGATGACATCATGCCATTTTTATTCCCCCCCTCCCCCCAAACAAGAGATATCTTAGCTACACAATCTATCACTCTTTCACTCCTTCACCACCACCCTACCCCCATCTCCCAGAAAAGGTTAAGAAAGGAAAGGTGTATGCAGGTATAAAGAGGTTAGATAGAAAAAATCTCTTAGCATTATATTCCCTGCAACTACAGAGAAGACATCTGAGGGTGATATGGCAGGACTGGAAACACTTCACAGTTTACTATTGTGGTCAATTATATTAAGGTTATTGAGCTCGTGCATCTTGAATTTGAGAGCTCACAGGAGAAAAAAAAAATAAGCAAAGTTATCGTAATGACCATATGCTTGGACACAGAAAGAGTGACATTGTCTTATCTGAGCAAGGACTCCATTTTCTGTCTGTTAAGAAATCCCATGGAGCTGGGAGGCAGGCAGGCAGGCTGGTGTACAGATCGTAGAATCGTTTGTATCGGAAGGGACCTTTAAAGGTCATCAAGTCCAACTCCCCTGCAATGTACATGGACACCTATGGCTAGATCAGGTTGCTCAGACCCTGGCCAGCCTGACCTTGAAGGTCTCCAGGGACAGGGCTTCCACCACATCTCTGGGCAACCTGTTCCAGTGCTTTACTGCTCTTATTGTAAAAAAACTTCTTGCTTACATCAAGTCTAGATCTCTCCTCTTTTATCTTGAAACCATTTCCCCTCATCCTGTCACAACAGACCCTATTACATCTGCCCTCTTCTTTCTTATAGCTCCCCTTCAGATATTAAATGGCCGCTATCAGGTCACCTCGGAGTCTTCTCTTCTCCAGGCTAAACAGCACCAGCTCTCTCAGCTTGTGCCCTGCAAGGATATGTTCTACCCCTTGGATCATTTTTGTGGCCCTCCTCTGGATGTGCTCCAACAGGTCCATGTCTCTCCCATGCTGAGGGCTCCACATCTGGACACAGTGCCGCAGGTGAGGCCTCACCCAGAGTAGAGGTGCAAGATCTCCTCCCTCAGCCTGCTGGCCATGCTTCTTTTGATGCAGCCCAGGATATGGCTGACTTTCTGGGCTGTGAGAACACACTGCTGGCTCATCCCCCACTTGCCATCCACTAGTACCCCCAAGTCCTTTTTGTCAGGACTGTGCTCTATCCTTTCATCCTCTAGTTTGCACTGACAGTGGGGGTTTCTGCGACCCAGGTGCAAGACCTTGCATTTGGATTTGTTGAACCTCATGAGGTTCTCCTGCGCCCACTGTTTGAGCCTGTCTAGGTCTCTCTGGATAGCATCCCGTCCCTCAGGTGTGTCAATCACACCACACAGCTTGGTATCATCTGCAAACATGCTGAGGGTGCACAGGGTGTACTCAATCCCACTGTTGATGTCATTGATGAAGATATTAAAGCGCAACCAGTTCCTCATCCATCCTATGGTCCACCCATCAAATCCAGTTCCAATTTAGAGAGAAGGATGTTATGGGGGACCATGTAACTTTGTGAGGGAAGCAGTAACATTTGCAAGTAAGTCAAGTTCTCCCTTTCTGACCAAAAGAGCAGACGAGCTGCAGATTGCTATACAAAATAATTTTTCCTCCCAACTCTCTCCATCATATGACTGGAGAAACAGAGGCCTTCCCTGTACTCTCCCCATCTTAAAACTACAAATGATGTGTACTCCTCAGAGATACTACTCGCTTAAATATCAAGTTACCCAATCACCAATTACCTGGGCATCATTCAAGCTCTCTATTTTGAGCACACTGAAGAGAAGAGGAAAGCACTTCAGGGTGTAGCATGATTCCTTCCGTTTGAGCAAGTAGGCCAGCAAACAGGCAGATGGCAGAAGCAAAACATAGGAGATTTACTACACCATCAGGAAATGCTTTTCATCCAAACATGTTTAAGTGCCTGAACAAAAAATTCAGAACCACTATCCTCATTTCAAAGGCTAAGGGAGGCAATACATAAATCAAAAGACTTGTCCCACGAGGCTAGTGGCAGAACTAAGAATAGGGCAAGTAAAAAAACACAAGTCACAGGTTCCCCTCCCCTATCCTAACTGAAAGGATACTGCTCATCCTTCTAAATAACTATGAAGTGCTTGTTTATTCCCTGCTTCTGCAAAACAGAAATTATATTAAGACCATGTTAAATGCTTCCTTCTCACTCTAACTCTGCTTTAACTTCAAGGTTGATAAACAGAAAGTACAAATACTGAATCAAAACATTAAGAGTTATTTCTTCTCAAAATTGATTATAACAACAACACTAGCATGTGTTAGATCATTTAAATATATTTTCCAGTTGTGTAGTGATATGCTTGGGTAGGGTTTCTAAGCCACAAAACACATCTGTAATTCAAAAGAGCAGGGTACTCAGCAAGAGGATGCAAATGAGACCAAGCAGAGCAACCCTGACAGAGAAACCTCATCCACCCACAAAGATGGGTTATGCATGTCGCATTTTCCAGTCTATTTCTCTTAAACATGTTTTGCACTTTCTACTGCTAAAAATAACTCTGTGTTACATTAAAAAAGCAGTGACAGAAACCAGTGCATGCTGGCAAACCACTTTCTCTCCCCGCATCACCACTATTTTTTTTCCTTTTTCTTTCCTTTAAAAAAGATACCCTTCATCTGTAGCATTCTAGACACGTTTAGGTTCACTACTGCTGTTGAACAGCCATACTAAGTATGAAATAAGCTGAGAGCAGGACATGTACTTTTCTTGTATAAGTGTTTACTGACACTGAGTCTGGAGTGGCTCAAAGAAGTTGCCCTGCTGCAAAAGTAGTGAGAGAACAGAATACAGTGTAAGAGCATGTGTACCTATGTACATGCACCTAGATGTGTTTATTCATCATTGTTTAGCAGAACACGCATTCAGTGTGTAAGATACTACGCTGAAAAAGCAGTGTAACAAATCTCTTTCCTGTCATGAGCAGGGACATTATCTAATCAACAGCAGGTTTGGCTTTGCCTTTTGTGACATGGCAACAGAAATAAAGAAACCTGTGTGGTTTTAAAACAGTCTTCTTGGTATAGGCCACCTCTAAGCCACTTAAAAATATATAGCCAACTCTATGTAGCAGTTAAACACTATTACTCCCCCAGAATGTTCCACAAGAGCCAATCACACCTATTCCAAGCCTCACTCCAAAAATTAGCAAGATAGGTATAATTCCTTATTAATAAGGCAACATAGAGCTGTCTAACAGATGTGTCTGACCTGCTTCACAACGTACACTGTAATTATTACTCATTAGGAGGGAGGACACATATGTACATACCTCTACATACTGTGTAACTTATTTAATGTTTCCATAAAAAGCCAGAAGAATAGTGATCATATATCAATATATTCACGTGCAACGAAATAATAAACGCCATTTTAAGCAAAAGTCACCAAATAGTGCCACCTGGTGTACACCGTCGAGTACTGTCAGCCAGCCACCATTCCCTGTTCTCTGTTACCTGAAATTCACAGAATAAAATACTACACAGCCAAACCCCCTCATTCAGATTAGAGGCTGAAGAACTATATGGAGAAGAAAGGAACAAAGGAACAAAAACACTGTGCAGCCCTGCGGGAGCCAGAGGGATGTGAACAGAGCATTGTTCCCGTGCATCTGCTCTCAGTGCCTCCAGGATCCGGGAACAGGAATCCGTCTAACAAAATCATCATACAAACAGTGGGGCATGCACAACAGTGTAAATGTTTTTTGAAGGCTTTTACAAGTGCCATTTATGACCAACTCATGAACAAGGGTAAAACGTTACTGTTCAGGCTCTAGCAAGAACCTCTACAGGTTCCAGGTTAGAAGTTCTCCTTTTGGAGAAATGGAACAAATTGCACAGCCATAACCCTCAAAAGCTTAACTCCCAAGATGCTTCTACGGTGCTCAAAACTGATAAGATAAAACCCCACTGCAAACTCTAAACTTGGCAGTGTGGTAGGGAGCCTTGGCCTGAGTGCTCACACTTTGTGATGAAGACGAATAATTAGTTGAATTTTAAGATACCTACACAGTGCATCCAACAACATTTTTGTATTTTAAGCAGTCACAGCTCAGATGAGAGATAGCAGGATGTTTTCAAAGCAGCTGCAATTTCCAAGGCGATTGCTTTTAAACCGCCTCTCTGATATTTCATAGATATTTCACATTGTTCCAAGCAACAAGCACAACTGTCCATTTGCCAAAATATGAGTCAAAGTAATTTTTTTGGTCACAAATCAGCCCAAAGACTAAGATACGTTTCTTCATTGCCATGCTAATACAATTTGCTATACGATAATGACATAGCTGAAATTAGCTGAACTTCCTCGAATTACACATTGATCTCCAACCTGGATAAAATTTCCATAAATCACTTAGCTCCCACAGGTTGACCAGATCCTGTCTGTTGGCAACAGAGGACCCCTCAGCACTGTTTTGCCTCACGGATCCCTTTACTGGGGACAGAAGTCTCACTTCTGTGAAACTTTGCAGTGTGCTGCGTACCGTTTGAGCACCAGCTGCATCTCAGATGTAATCATAGTTCCATAAAAGGACGTCAGCCTGGTAGCTAACAGTGCCACTTAGATGGAAAGGCTAAGTGGGCAGAATCAGCAGGTTGTACTGAAGCTAAATGCATTTTTACTTTGCTGGGCAATCGGACTTCAGAGAAGCACCTCCATGTGACAGTAAATGTCGCAACCTCCATTCAAAAAAAAAAAAATGCTATTCACTGGAACAAATCAGCAGCGGTCTCTCCTCGCTATCACATGTCCCCAAAGTTGTTCTAGCTATAGAACGATCCAGAAAAATTGACACTAACCCCTTTTTATTAAAGCATGCCAGATACCTCAGAGTCAGAACAGGACTTGTCTCTGCTAAAATTTGTGGGTATTTTCACTAAGCCACCACCCATCATAGCAAAAGCAATACTCTTCAATCCATCAGCACAGATAACAGAGGTCTAAAAATCATACAGCTGCATGTTATCCATATTGCCACTGTATCTGCACCTCTTCCCAGAATATATATTCATTTTCAACAAGTAAATACATCAGACCGCTTGATGCTACCCAAGGAAAACTTTAGAATTGATCCTCTCATTTATTCACAGCATAAGAATAAGGCTGGTTGAGATGAGCAGGTGATAACGATGACTTTAGGCTCTATCAAATGAGGTGTATTTAGTTGATACAGAAAAGCCCAAGTGTTATTTTCCACATCTTCAGTAAGACGTCACTTACAATACTATATACAGTTCTGGTCTTGTGTATGCAAGAACTATGAATTTAAATGGGAATTCATTTGTAGAGGAACTACTGCAGTGATTAGAAAAGTTGAGTGTCTGCAGAGATATTGAGAGGACAGCTTATTTTGCCAGCAAAATAAATGCTGAGAGAGAATATCTGACATGAGAAATATGTTTAGGAATAAATATCAAGGGGGGATAAAAACTGCTTAAGACAGATTAAGGATCAAAGTGCTATGCTTTAGTCATGAATATTATTCTAACAAATCCTACGAGAGGATGCTTTCAGAGTAGCTGGTACAAGGAACCGAAGGTTGATTTGAGCTCAAGCTCAAATAAATATATTCAAGAGACTGAATGACAGCACAGGAGAGTTTCAAAAGACAAAATTCATCTTCATATTTGAATCCATGCATCTGATGTGGCCTTTTATGGAGAGAATCATGAGACATCATGGTTTCCTTTCATTACATTTGCACTCAAATCCTGCACTGCATGACTTTCTTTAC